>CABHPQ010155349.1:30631-46145 GCA_902168405.1 Peromyscus aztecus
GGCTGGCTTTGAATTGAATCTGCCTCCCTCTGCCTGCTGAACACTGGAATGAAAGGTGGGGGACACAGTGCATGTCCCACCTCTTGACTTAGGGCTTGTCTGTGCGACTTGCTTTGACCGGTGGAAAGAATGTGAACAAAGGCTCAAAACCTGTTAGGATGATTGGTTTGCTTTCCTGATAACACTATGACATCATCCCTGGGGTAGCTCCTGCCCTTCAGTCTAAACTCTAGAATGGACATGTGGATCAGACTCTGACTCTTCTTACAGGCTATACTCAAGTCAGTTGAGTCCAAAAAGCTCAGTCAAATGCCAACCGGTCTGATATTTTCTTTTTTGTTTTTAAGACAGGATTTCTCTGTGTAACAGCCCTGGCTGTCCTGGAACTCACTTTGTAGACTAGGCTGGCCTCAGATTTACAGAGATTCCAGGCTGGAGGTGGTTGAGAGTACTGGCTGCTCTTCCAGAGGACCCAGGTTCAATTCCCAGCACCCACATGACAGCTAACAACTGTCTGTAACTCCAGTTCCTGGGGGATCTGACACCCTCACACAGACATACATGTGTGCAAAACATCAATGCACATTAAAAATTATTATTATTGGGGCTGGAGAGATGGCTCAGAGGTTAAGAGCACTGCTTGCTCTTCCAAAGGTCCTGAGTTCAATTCCCAGCAACCACATGGTGGCTCACAACCATCTGTAATGAGATCTGGTGCCCTCTTCTGGCCTGCAGAGATACGTGCAGACAGAACACTGTATACATAATAAACAAATAAATCTTTCAAAAAATTATTATTATTATTATTATTATTATTATTATTATTTAAAACAGAGATTTGCCTGCCTCTGCTTCCGAAGTGCTGGGATTAAGGGTGTGGTATTTCCTTTTATTTTCTTTTTCTTTTTAATCCACATATCTTTACTTACAAGTGTTCATTGCAAAGAGTCATTGTTCCGGTTCAAGACCTCTGGTTTCTGCTCCACTCTGGATGCTGGCCCTCCATGGCACTCCTCTTGGGTATCCTGTTGTTATTGCCGTGTGTCATGGAGATCCTGCAGCTTTGGATCTGCAGGACCGGCCCCTTCACGTGCTCTAGCAGATCATAGATGGGGTGAATGCTGGGGTGGGTCAACTCTGGTTCTAGGCCTAGGGTAGTTGCCGGGTTGGTCAGCCTGCCAGCTCTCCCCTAGCCTCACCACCAGGGTGAGCTCTCGAGCACTGCCCTGGCTTGTTCACCCCTCGTTATCGGTGTAAGGGGCGGGGCCAGTTCTCCTGCTTTCACGTCCTCTGGGTTGGCTCTCCCACACCTACACCATTAGGGCCGGCTCTACTGTGTTGCCCAGGCAGGTGCAGGGGCCTCTCTCCGAGCGCTTCAGTTGGTGAGGAGCAGGAACAGGGACAGCTCTCCTACTCTTATGACCTCAGGGCCAGCTCTCCCACCTGCCACAGGCGGGGGTGGGCGTGGGGGTGGGAGATGGGGGAGTGTGGTGGTGCGGGGTGTCCCCCTCCCCCTGCCCATACCACCATATGGCTCTACCGTGCTGCCCAGGCGAGGTGCAGGGCCCACGTTCCCCCCGAGTGCTGCAGTTGGTAAGGATGGGTATGCTCCCTTGCCCACCACAGGTAGTAGGGGCAAGGGCGGGGAGGGGAGGGCATCTTTCCCTTCCCCTCACCACCACATGGGTCCTGTTTTATAATCCAACCTGCTAGTCTACATCTCTTTATTGGAGAATTGAGACCATCAATGTTAAGTGTTGTTATCAAACAATGTGTATTAATGCCTGTCATTTTGTTGTGGTGTTTTCTTAGACCTCCTTTAATTAAATATTCTGGAATGATTTATGTACTCCCTGTGACATCTTTAATGTGTTTATCTTTGTTGTCGGACCAGCAAATTCCTTCTAGTGTCCTCTGTAAAGATGGCTTAGTGGTCATAAAATCATTTTTCAAAAAGTGTGTTTTTATTGTGCAGTGTTTTAATTTCTTCTTCAATTTTAGGAAACAGTTTTGCAGGGTTGTTGTCTTTCAGAACTTAGAATACACCTTGTCAGGCTCTTCTGCACTTAAAAGTTTGTCAGATCGTCACTGAGTCTTACTCTGGTGGGCTCCACATTATAAGTGACTTGACCTTGCTCCTTTGCAGCTTTTAATACTCTGTATTTAGGGTTTTTTTTGTTTGTCTGTTTGTTTTGTTTTTAAGGTTTTCCGAGACATGGTTTCTCTGTGTAGTCCTGACTGTCTTGGAACTCTCTTTGTAGACCAGGCTGTCCTCGAGAGTGCTGGGATTAAAGCATTCGCCACCACTATCCAGCTATTCTGTGTTTTTAATGTTTTAAGTATATATGTCATGGGGAGTTGCTTTTCTGGTCCTGGTCTATTCAGAGTTCTACAGGTCTCTTGTATCTACAGGACTGGGCAAAGTTCTTCTATTTTTTTTTTTGGAGATATTCTCTATGTCTTTGCAATTGTGTTATTCTCCTTCTTCTATGTCCATAATCCAAAAGTTAGGCCTTTTTGAAATCTCCCAGAACTATTCCACTTCTGCTCATATTTCCTTTTAAATTTACCATTGACCTGTACTGAGTGGTCCAATCCCTCTACCTGCCTTCTGTCTCTGATTCTATCTTCTTTTTCTTTCTTTATTCTAAAAGTTCTTGTTTGTTTTATTAGACAGGGTTTCTCTGCGTAGTCCTGGCTGTCTTAGAACTCACATTGTAGAGCAGGCTGGCCTTGAACTCAGAGATCCGTCTACTTCTGCCTCCTGAGCACTGCGATCAAAGGTGTGCACCACCACCACTGCCTGGCCTAAGATCTTTTAAAAAAATATACTGCCTCTGCCACCCTAGTGCTGGGATTAAAAGTGTACACCACCACCACCAACACCACCAACACCACCACCAGCAGCCAGCCACCCGGGTATCTTTATTCTTGTTTTAAGGCTCTTCAGACATTTGTCATTTCTTTATGTAGAATTGCTTTGATTCAGTAACATCATCTTTGATGAAGCTCAGGTAGGAATGGAATCACTCAGGCTTAATATTAATTACACACGGTACGGCCTGTGGCTCAAACTTCTTGCTAGCTATCTCTTATAACTTAACTCAACTCATTTCTATTAATCTATGTATCACCACACGTTCTGTGGCTTTACCTGTGTCCCATTACATATCGTTCCTTGGATGGCAGGCCAGAGACTCCCTTGACTCCGCCCTTCCTTTTTTTTTTTGGTTTTTCGAGACAGGGTTTCTCTGTGTAGCTTTGTGCCTTTCCTGGAGCTCACTTGGTAGCCCAGGCTGGCCTCGAACTCACAGAGATCCGCCTGCCTCTGCCTCCCGAGTGCTGGGATTAAAGGCGTGTGCCACCACCGCCCGGCGACTCCGCCCTTCCTTATGCACTGACCTTCCACATGTACTGACATATATGATTACACACATCTCCTAGTGTATTCTCCCATCACTCCATTCCAGCCACACCAGGCGCCCCTCCTCTTCATGGATCCTCCATGTTCAGCCTTGCCTTTAGACCTTGACATGATTACGGTCACTATCTGGAATGCTTGTCCCCTGTGTAGTCTCTTCCTCCTTTAGGCATTGCTCCGATGTCACCTTTCCAGTGAGGCCTAGCCTTCCACCCCACGCCCCGCCCTGCCCCGCCCCACCCCGCCCCCTCTTTGAACTGCAATCTTTCTCCCAGAGCAGACATCACGTCCTGTCCAGTTCTCATCCACAGCACTTACATTCAAAACAGATGGTTTATGTTTACTGTTTGCTGCCCATTTCCTCACTGAGGATTTTTGTCTGTTTTCTTCAATCCCCAGCCTTCAAGGTGCTGTTTGGCTCACTTAAGGTTTAAGAATAATAAATGGCCAGCTGTGTGGATGTGAAGACAGAGATGCGTCCATTAAGTTCCCTGCTAAGAAAGTTAACTGGTGAGTTCGGCAAGCTTGAAAGCCAGACCTGAAGACAAGTGGAGTGAATGGGATGTAACTGGTTAGTAACATCTGGGCCACATTCCTTGAAGGATCCCTTTCCTATGAAACAACTAGATTCTAAGTAAAGCCTACCTTAGATGTATTGATGAGATCTTACAAAGTCAGTAATCATTGGTTTGTTCATGAAGTCAAACCAACCCCAAACCCAACAACACAGAACTGAAGTCAGAACCGGGAGCTCGTGGGGTCCCCTCCAGGGGCAAAGGTCTTGAGAATCACTGAAACTCAGAATCTTAGGCCAGCAGAGGTGAGCGAGCTGAACTGAAGACCACCTCTTGAGCCCTGTCAAAAACAGTCCAAACCCGCCAGGCAGTGGTGGCGCACGCCTTTAATCCTAGCACTTGGGAGGCAGAGGAGGTGGATCTCTGTGAGTTCAAGGCCAGCCTGGTCTACAAAGCGAGATCCAGAACAGGCACCAAAACTACACAGAGAAACCCTGTCTGGAACCCCCCCCCCAAAAAAAAAACCCAGTCCAAACCATAAGCTCATAATTAAGGATCATCAAGCACCCGAGGCCAGTCACCATGAGGGATAACCAGCAGAAACAAGGAGATTTGTATCACTACTTCTCTCCAGCATCCATTTTATACTCCATCAGCCGCAACAGGAGTCTCAAGGGTTAATAATTACATGTCCTAGATCACATTATCCATTGATGCGGTCTTGGGACCTTTCACCTATCCTGTGAATATGAGCAGAAGCAATGTGTGTAAATGGTAAGGCCAGCTAGCAAAAGGCAGAGCTGTTTCTACTCTGTCTCCTGTCTTCACTGTGGAGAAGATGGTGGGAGACGGTGAAATGTTGGGAGTTGTATTTAAAGAGAGAGGGGAGCTTGAAACCCTGTTGATTATGGGTTCCCACATTCCATACTAGTATGGAACCACCTAATTCGGCCAAAAAAGGTCTCTTGTTTACTGAGGTCTCCGATGTTTGAAGTCAAATCCCTAGTCTAAGTAACAGAGTTCCTGAGGCAGTTCAGACGCTGCTGCGGAATATAGACTAGCTAGAACTGAAAATGTGAAGAACTAAGGGTAAAATTTTATATAGGGACAAATGATTAAATTGACAGAAATGGCAGGAAAGACTTGAAGGAAGCTAAACAGAACTTATAAAATGAATGTGCACACACACACATATTTAATTATTGAAATGTACTCAGTGGATAAATAGTGTTTTGGACATATAAGTATCTTTGCCTTTACCCTGGCAAATACTGTATTATTAACCTTTTAAAAATAGAAAGTCTTTTAAAATTATATTTACTTACATATTTACACATACATGTGTGCACCTGTGTGAGTGTGTGCATATGCCGGTCAGAGGACAGCACGTGGGATTGACTTCTCTCCTTTCACCACGTGGGTTCCTGAGCTAGAACTTGGGTTGCCAGGCTTAGTGGCAAGTGCTTTTTTTACCCGCTGAGCCAACCCCTGTTACAAACATTTTAAATAATTACCCATCTGGTAGGCAAAATAATCTCACCATCATCCTTGTATTCTTCGAGCAAAGAAGTTGGGCATTTGTTTCTGTATGTTTGGTCACTATGTACTTCTTTTGTGAAATGATAGAATGTGTCTTAGCACATTTTTCTAGCAGGGTGAATTGTTGTAGCCTACTAGGTCTCCCCGTGGCTGTACCCAGCAGGACTGCATAAGAGGTTGATTGGACCACGGGCCTGAGTATCAGGTGTTTGGAAGGGTCGAATTAGCAAGGGGGAGGTCTTTTGCTCCACCCCTTGGCATTGTTATAAATAGACCTTTGGAATAAAGTTCTGGGCCGGTAGATAAGGATCCAGGCCCACTCGAGTCTATCCTGCATTTCTCTCTGTTTCTCTCCCCTCTGTTTCTAAGTCTCTTATCTCATTCCTCAAGAGTCCCTGGGGTAAATAATTGTGGGGGCTGGTCCGCCACAGTGAATTTTGGTTGTTTCTTTACCAATGGCCTTTCTACCCAGTGCAGATCTTGCTGTGTCCTACCTCAACTGACAATGGGGACAAGAAAACTCAGGGCCCAACTAAATTAGACTCCAGCTTCCTAAGACTCAGTATTTAAAGATAAAGCAGTCTAGGCTTTGGGGCCCCAAAGAGCTCAGGCCTAAACTTTGATGCTATTTAATCTAATCAGTAGATTAAGTAGAGGTTGTCAGTTAACCCAACCTGATAGTTACTTCTACATTGTCTCTGTGGGGAAAATGTTACGTGGTTCTAAAACAACTTAAAAACAAACTTCTGAGTCATAACAAATATTCATTAAACTCCAACATGGACTAGGTTGTGCTAGGTACTCAAAGCATAAAGACGAAATCAGGCTGGGTGGTGGTGGCGCACACCTTTAATCCCAGTACTTGGGAGGTAGAGGCAGGCAGATGTCTATGAGTTTGATGCCAGTCTGGTCTATAGAGTGAGTTCCAGAACTGCCAAGGCTATACAGGGAAACCCTATCTCAAAAAACCAACAAAACAAAACAAAATAATAATAAAAAAAGACAAAATCAAAAGCACGTCGACCGTCAAGAAACTCATGATTAAGCCAGGCATGTGGTACATGTCTGTAGTTCCAGCATTCTAGTAGTAGAGGCAGAGGGATCATCAAAAGTTTGAGGCCAGCCAGAGTTATACAGAAAGATCTTGTCTCAAAGGAAAGTCACGATTAAGAGGATAGTAATTCATATTAGTTTTGTTAGGTATGGTAATATGGTTATGGTTAGGTTTTTAAAAGCTCTTTTGGGGGTGAGGAGATGGCTCAGATGGGTAAAACACTTGTCACACAAGCATCCCTGTACATACAGAGCACTTACATGTGTAATACACACACATGCCCCTTTAAAATATATTCTAGTAAGTATTTATGGATAACGTCTCAGAATGTTTGGATTTTGCTTTAAGATGCTTCAGGAAGGCCAGGCATGGTAGCATATATCTTTAATTCCAGAACTCAAGAGCAAAGACAGGCATATCTCTGTGAGTTCGAGGCCAGCCTGGTCTACACAGCAAGTTCTAGGATAGTCAAGATTACATAGAGAGCCCCTGTCTCAAAACAACAACAACAAGGATACTTCAGGAGGACAGAAAATAAACTAAGGAAGAAATAATTGAAGCAACTGTTGCAAAATGCTGGCAAGCACTGGAGTAGAGTGACATATGTAGGCTCATTTAGAGATACACTAATGTGGATTCGTCGGTCTCTCAACTTTTATAAATATAAATAACATAGTTCTCTTAGTCCTCCAGGAATACTGGTAAGCACATACATAAATATAATACAGGAAAATAAAGATGTACACACAAGAGAGGGCAGGAACAGAAAAGAGTCCGACGTGTGGGGTGAAATCGAAGGTGATTGAAGGTGGGTCAGGAGCCCAGCTCCGATGTCAGGCTACAGCTCCAAACCAGTTCCACCTAGTTTAAGTCTTGTGATTTTGCATATGTAACTTCCTCCTTATGCCTGTGTTTCTTCTACAATAAAAGGAAGGTAACTGTGTACTTAAAGATTGAATTGGGGGGCTGGAGAGATGGCTCAGAGGTTAAGAGCACTGGCTGTTCTTCCAGAGGTCCTGAGTTCAATTCCCAGCAACCACATGGTGACTCACGACCATTTGTAATGAGATCTGGTGCCCTCTTCTGGCCTGCAGGGACACATGCAAGCAGAACACTGTATACATAATAAATAAATAAATCTTTAAAAAAAAAAAGATTGAATTGGGGGTGAGGGGTGGGGATCTCTGCAAAACCCTTGGGACAGTAGCTAGTACAATGGAGAAATAAAAAAAGATATTATTTGTTACTGTTACTGATGACGTTTAAAAGGCTTTTCAGAGTCTGTTTGTTTGTTTTAAGGCAGAGATATATCAGAAAATATCAGAGCCCGGTAGTGGTGGCGCACACCTTTAATCCCAGCACTTGGGAGGCAGAGACAGGCAGATCTCTGTGCGTTTGAGGCCAGTCTGGTCTTCAGAGTGAGTACCAGGACAGCCAAGGTTACACAGAGAAACCCTGTGTTGAAAAACAAAACAAAACAAAAAAAGCAAGAAAGAAAAGAAAAAGAAAATATCAGAAACAAGGCGCAAAACCTAAGGCCAAGTAGGGGTAGAGAATGTGTCTGTGTATTGTGTATGTGTACTTATGTGTGCATACACATGCGTGCATGTGTGTATGACTGTGTGTGCCTGTATGTATACATGTGTGTGTGAGTGCATGTGCCTGTGTGCACATGTGTGATGAGTGCATTGTGTGTGTGTGAAGGGAGAAGAAAGGAGTCAATGTGATTCCCATATTTCTTGGGAGGCCAGGTAGGTGATGGCATTATTAATAAGGGAATATAGATAAAGGAGGGATTATTAGTTGCAAATTTTATTTCTAGATATATAAAGCAATGATCAAGCATGTAAACCAAATCACTTCCGAACTGGAGTTTCCAGAACGAGACAGTGGAAACTGGCCAAGTGCAATGAATGTTAAAGGTTCTGAAAGTGCTTGGAGGGGAGATTTATCTAGAAGAGCAAACTTGAATGGCATAAACCACACAAATCCAGCCTGTGAGTTCATAAGATGACTAGAAGACACTAGAAATAACGTTGTTCCAGAAATCCTGCAATTCAGGTATTAGTAGAATTCCCATAAAATAATCATATACTTCTCAAGGTTGTAATCTGAGCCAGTAAGATGGCTCAGTGGGTAAAGCCACGCGCTGTGAAGCCCGTCAGCCCGAGTTCGATCCCTGGAATCCGTATGTAGAGTGAAAGAACCAAGGAGAACAGGATGTCCTCTGACCCCACATGTGTACCCACACCTGCCTTCCCCCACACAAAATAAATAAATGTAAAGACAAAAGTGAACAGCTGGTCCTCCATGAGGCAGCTGGATGGTTTCCATTGCATTCTTACCCAGAGGTGTTGAGATGGTATTAAATGCAGTATTGCTATACTTATGTATTTACTGTGTGTCTGTGCTGGCACGTGTGCCCATGTGTGGATGTCACATCAGAGGACAGCCCCCGGGACACAGTTCTTCCCATTCACTGCTGGCTCCCAGGATGGAACTTGGGTCATCAGGCTTGGCAGCCAGAGCCTTTGCTCTCCAAGCCTCCTCACGTGTCCACTACCTGACTTTTGAGTGGCTTATAGATCTGCATTTAAAACAGATTCTATTGGAGGGGCTGGAGATGGGACTTGGAGGTTAAGAGCCCTGGCTGCTTTTCCCGGGGACCCATACCCAGGTGGTGGCTAACAACCATCTATAGTAAGGTCCAAAGAATCTGATGCCCTCTTCTGGCCTCCACTGGCTCTCCACATGGTGGCCAAACAATCAGGCAGAACACTAATATATATAAAATAAAAACAAATAAAGTCTCCAAAAATAAAATAATAAAAACAGATTACATTTGAGAGTGTTGGGAAAAGAGTAGAAACAATTTTAGGAAAACTTTAAGTGCCCAGAAGACTCACTCTTTCCAGGACTCGAAAGTCCTTGTTTTCTAGAGTTGGGACTCCTGTTTATGACTAATCTCCTTGAAGAAGCAGGACCTTCTTAAGAAAAAACCAACTGATTAAATATTATGTTCATTGCCTATTCATGGTCATAGCTATGCATGTTTTCTAATTAACTTTTGAAACAGGTGCAAACTTAAGGAAAAGTTTCACTCTTTTCCCTCCCCAATCACTTGAGAGTAGCTGCGAACACGATGCTTCATCACTGCTGAATACTTCAGTGTTCTTCCTGCAAAGACTTTCTTCTCCCGTCATGATGAAACCATCAAAGGCAGGAAATCAACACTGACACACCACAGCCACGCAATTATCAAATCCCACACAAGTTTCATCAACTGCCATTCACAAATAATAGGTCCAGTTCAGAGTGAGGCATTACCTTCAATTATGTGTGTACTTAAATTTATTTAATCATTAAACTTATTTAATCATCAAGAGCCTCACATTTCCTTGATCTTTAGCACTTGAGAAATTACAGTTACTTTCTGGAATGTCCTTCTGTTAAGTTCATCTGATGTTTCTGCATGATAGGTTTAGGTTGGACACTTGGGAGGCCCGTTACAGAAGCAGTAACATGTTCTTTTCATATTTCCTATCAGGTAGTATACAATTCTGACTTGTCTTATTAGTGGGAACATTGAACTCTGAAGGTTTACGTTGGTGTCTGCTGAAACCCCAGCATGGAGAGGGGAGGTGGACATGAAGTCCCACCCCTAGCTGAGGAGCTATTGGCAACAGACAGCTGCTGGGAGAGGGACAGTCAGTTTTCTTTAAGGATGTGGACCCTGGGAGGTTGACCACACTCTAGTGAAAGGTCACACATCCAAGAGTATATTTGCAGTACAGATTGGACTTAATGGGTTAAAGGGGGGGGAGCTAGTCATGAAGTTAGGTAGGTAGGAGAGGGGTGGTGGTGAATCTGGGAGTAGTTGAGAGACGGGGTGAATATGTTCAAAATACACTGTATGAAGTTCTCAAAGAACTAAAAAAGAAAACAAATGCTATCTTCCAAGTTTCTTCACTGTAAATTTATTATTTACCTTTTAAAATAATAGGGTATTTTGTGGGGGGAGATCCTTTATTTTTTGGTACTAGAGATTGAACCTAGGGCTCTGTACTAGCATTTGCCTAGTACAGAGTCACTATGTAGCCTAGGCTGGCCTGAGACTAGCCAACCTCCTGCCTCAGCCTCTTGATTGCTAGGAATGTAGAAGTGAACCACCATGCCTGGTGAGGGAGCTGTTTTAAACCTTTAAGAATCCTATTTTCTACCAAATTTTCTTTAAAAAACTAATTTCATGTGTGTGAGTTTTTTTGTCTCTTTGTGTGTAATGTGTACCACAGGTATGGCTGGTGCCTTTGAAGGTCAGAAGGTGTGGGATCCCTTGGATCTGGGGGTATGGGTAGTTCTAAGATGCCATATAGGTTCTAGGAATCAAGCCAAGGCCCTCTGAGGGCATCGAGTGCTCTTAACCACGGTGCCATCTTTCCAGCCTGTGTACGCAGGTATTTGCATACAATTGCGGGTGCCCAAGGAGACCTGCTGCATCAGCTCCCCCTGGAGCTGGAGTTGTAAGCGGTTATGAGCCAACCAACCAGGTGTTAGGAGCCAAACTCATGTCCTCCTTTGCAAGAGCAGTATGTGCTCTTAACTGTTGAGCCATCTCTCCAGCCCATTCTATATAATTTTTTTAGAAAAGCATTTTGTACTTTCTAGCAAAACAAAATATCCCAGGCACATACCTCCCTACTCTTTCCTCCAGCCCTATAACCAGTAATTTCTCACAATGAATCCTTGCTTTTTAATAGGGAATGGTATTTGGAAGTCAAGATCTTGGTTGTATGCTTGTTTATAGCTATTGGGTTATCTGTGTTCTCAGGCTCTCTCAAGAGGCAGGAACCACATTATGTATGTTCTATGTGCATGCTGATACCCATATTTCCTTCTACATACTTATTGGGACCTACAAGTTTACATGGGTACTCTACCATGGATCCAGGACCACAGGGCTCATTCTAATTTCTCTCTTTTCTCACTTTTGTCACCCTCCTGTCAGCCAGAATCCTGGCATCCGTTATCCCCGGAGTATTTATTCATTCCATCTTTTCTGTGTGTGTAACCTCCCACTAGCTGTGAGACACCTTCCTCCCTCACTTGAGTTCTGATCCCTTGTCTTGGATAGCCCTGCTGAATGGAAGTTTTCCTTAACTTATTTGAACACCAATAGCCTGCTTTCTCTTGTGGATATTCTCAGTCCACCTTGGGTTTTGAAATTTTGTGTCAGGTACCTGCTCCTACAAAAGCCCTTCTCTTCCTGTATGACTTGAAAATTGCCTTCTCATGCACTTTCCTGCCTTGTCCCACTTCAGCACTAATATCCTGCCCAGGCCGACTCTCCACCAAAATGCACTCTTCACTATTCTTGAAAAGAAGTGTATGTGAGGATACAATCCTTGTCATAATTGGACTCAAATATCCTGCCATGAGTCACCAGGGTAACTTCATTCTACATAGATTCCTACTTTACCTGGGTCCTACCGATTGGCTTTGGACTGAATTGTTCAGGAAGAGAAGAGGAAGTCCTCAGGTTAAAGCATTGTCTTCTGTTCTTAAGCTGCTCACCTTGTCCTTTTGGCTAAGTCATTGATGCAAACATTTCTTTTAAATAAGTATACCTCATAAACTATTAAGTTTATTTAAAACAATATCAATATACTCATTCTGATATCTTGCTTCACTCAGTTGTTTTAAATTATAACTTCCACTGAAGTGGGTTTGTTGAAGTCATCACAGTGTCTCAGGATTTTACAACTTCCGTTGAAGTGGGTTTGTTGAAGTTATCACAGTGTCTCAGGATTTTACATGGTCGGAGCTCCTTCCTCTCCTTACTTGTTTCTCAGCCTGACCTCCTTGATCTTCCCAGTTACCTTGACCTCTGTGCTAGTTCTGAGTCAGGCCACTCCTGCCTTAGAGCGTTGGTTTCTGTGCTGACGGTCTCTTGTTGGAATGTTCTTTTCTCAGACATCCCCATGGCTCACTCTCGTGACTTCAAGTTTCTGGTCAGATGTCCCCTTCTCCATGACGTGTACCTTAAAAAGCCTATTTAAAACTGTGTCTCCCATCCTTTTCCTGCTCAATTTTCATTGCAGTTTCTAACATAATACCTCAACACTAAGCATGTTTATTTATTTATTTTTACGTCTTTCTCTTCACCATTCCTTCTAAACAGTTCCACAGGGGCAGAGATTGTTAATGTTTTGCTTACTGTGGAATAAATATTTGTTGAATGAAGACAGCTGTTCGAATTCCCAAACTAAACACCACCACCTAGTGTTCACACAAGGATGTGTTCACTAATCCCAAGACTGATTTGCACTAGCTGCGATAAAAGTCGTGGTTTAATCAATGCTCAGCTATCCTGTTTTGTTTTTAAACTTCCCTTAGTGTCTTGTAAAAGTCAGGACGTTCACAGCTATGAAACATTCACAGGACATACTGACTTCTTTGACAGCAACCTCTTTCCCTTTACCCTCTCTTCCAGAATTCTTATGCTGGTAAAAGTATCTTAAAGGCCGTGCATCTTTTAACTTGGAGGCAGTTCCAAACCTCTTCCATAAACAAACAAACAAACTCTCAGATATTCATTATAGTGATAGTTTTGCTGTTGGTACACCATCCCTAGAATATCAAAATACAAATGCTATGGTTTAAATGTTCCCACCAAAACTCATGTTGAAATTTAACACCCATTGTGAGGTATTAAGAGAGTGAAGGGCTGGGGGGACAGCTCAGTGGAAGACCTCTGCAAGCAAGAGGACCTGACTTTGGATACCCAGCACCCACACAAAAGGTGAGCTTGGTGTTTGCATCTGTAACCCTGTTGGTGGGGTGGGGCGGAAACAGGCAGATTCTAGATTGGCTGGCCATCTAGACTAGCCAAAATAGCAAGGTCTGGATTCAGTGAGAGACCTTGTTTCAAAAATAAGGTGGAGAGCAATAGAGACAGATACTAATATGGATCCTTCACCTCCATACGGGTACGCATGAGTGAGTGCAGCCATCCCGCCCCCATGCACACACATGCATATAACATACACATATAGACGTGGGGGTGGGAAAGAAGAAGGAGGAGCAGGAGGAAGATGACAGGGATGAGGAGAGGAGAGAAAGAAAGATATTTAACTATGGTATTGGATGATGATATTCTGATAGATTAAATGAGGCCATAAAGTCGAGGCACAAAGTCAACAGGACTCTGCATAAAATGAGGCAGAGAGCCGGGCGGTGGTGGCGCACGCCTGTAATCCCAGCACTCGGGAGGCAGAGGCAGGTGGATCTCTGTGAGTTCGAGACCAGCCTGGTCTACAGAGCTAGTCCAGGACAGGCTCCAAAGCTACAGAGAAACCCTGTCTTGAAAAACCAAAAATAAATAAATAAATAAATAAATAAATAAATAAATAAATAAATAAATAAAATGAGGCAGAGAGACCTGAGCTGGGATGTTCTGCTTCACTATGAATCCCGGGTTGCCCTGGGACTCTAAAGAACCACGAGTGGCAAGAAGGACCCCTCAATCATGGCTGGCCAAACTTGCACTTCTTAGTCTGTCACGAACCAAACAAACCTGTATTCTTTACAAACTAGTCCATAGCACTGAGTTATACCAAGAGAAAATGGACTAAAGAACCAAGGGTGGTGGTGCACTCCTGTGATCTCACTTCTTGGCAGGTGGAGGTATGAGGACTGGAGTTCAAGGTAAACCTGAGTTACACAGGGAGTCTGAGGTCAACCTGGGCCATATGAGATCCTGTCAGAAGAGAGCGAGAGAGAGAGAGAGAGAGAGAGAGAAGAAAAAGAAAGAAACCCAAAACAACAAAAGAAAAGAAAACAGGCTAAACACCTTATTTATTTATTTTTAATTTTTAAAGTTTAGGTTTGGCCCGAGAAGCTCCTAAGTCATAGTGATAAGCCAGCAAGGGCAATGTTTTTTGTTTAAGTGGTATTGGAACTTCCTAAGATAATAAGCATGATCTTCTGATTTAGAACACATCAGTTTCTGCGGATATGATAAAGGAGAAATGAAGAAAATGGAAGCTGCTGTAAGAACAGTAAAGTGTTTCCATACTTAACAGCAGATGATATTGGAAAGGACAAGTACATTTTTTACCCGTCGCCTATCGTGCTGTGTACTACTCTACAGCTCCCTGATTATTTTATCAGTTCTACAATGTAGGCTCCCTTTCTTAAGCCTCATTTCTCAGCTGACAGAGCAAAGACACAGAAAAGTACCTTGCTAAAGTCACAGACTGCTAAGTGCTGGAGACAGAGTTCCAAAGCATGGGTGGACTCCATCACGCCTAACCAAGAGCTCATAATCCAGACTCTCTCCTGTTCTCCTCCGAAGAAATGGGAATGCTGCTGATCTATGCTAAAGTTCTTGGTCTGAGCAAAGAAATTAATCAATGCTAACTTCTTCTAAAATAGGAAGATGATTTTTTTTTTAAACAAGGTGGAATGATTTGAGCTTCCAAATCACAAATTCATATACCCATTTCTTGAATTTAGTTCATCTCAGCTGTATGTTAAAAAGAAAATAATTGGATTATCTGTTTATCCCACTTGATGTTCAAAAGTATTCTCTCTTTGTGTGTATATGTGTGTGTGTGTGTGTCTGTGTGTCTGTGTGTATCTGTATCTGTCTTTTGAGCACTGGAATTACAGGTTGTACCACTATGCCCAGATTATGCATCATCTTCTAAAAGTCACATTAATACCCCAAATTTCATATTGAGGAGTCTTACAGGTTATTTGTGAATAGGCAGCTTTCCAGAGGATTCTGGTAATGATTCTGCTCTTACTGTTCTGAGTAGGACATTGGGAATTATTCGTCTAAATGCCTGTATCACTAATTTTTAAATGCTGTGCTGGGGACTGAAACCGAGGCCTTTGGCATGCTAGAGACACATTCTACCATAGAGCTATAACCCTTGTACTGACTGTAAAATTTCTAAAGTACAAGATTGTTTAGGGAAAAAT
>CABHPQ010155350.1:0-17931 GCA_902168405.1 Peromyscus aztecus
CCTCAAACCTCGTGCCTTGTGGTTGAGACCACCTCTAGTCTCTGACCTTATGACGTGTTCCACTTAGTCCAAGACTCTTTCTATGGCGGAGCTGAAATCATGAACCCAATGTTCACCCTGAGACAAGAGAGTAGAATCGCCATGGTGTGACTCCTGGTACCATTACTAAGCCTCTCCATTTTCTCATCTGACATTAACAGAAAATAATACTTCAGATTACTTATGTAAACAATGAGACCACGAGTGAAACCATTAGCTGGCTCCTTCCTGTGACTGATGCTGTTTTAGAACACAATGAAAACGCTTTCTTTTCCCTCATTATGTGAAATGGACAAGATTGGAATGCTGGGATTTCTTTCAGGGCCAGGTTTCTACTTTAAAACCCTGTCAGCTTTCACAGACAAAAATGCCACTTTTTCCGCATTTGTGTTACTAAAAAAGCAAAAACAAAACCAAAAGCAAGAAAATAAAACAAATTCTGTGGATAATTCCACCCATCTCCTCCAACTCACCATTTTCCTAGCATGTGCTAAGAAGGTATATTTGTCTCACAGAAGAAATAAACATACACGTCTCCAACCATAAAAAGTTACTTAAGAAAGAGGCACAGGAATATGGCTGTAGATGTGCTTTTTCCAAAAGTCAGAAAGACTTTTGTTTCGAATGCAGTTACTGCCTTTTTGTTAGCCATAACTCAGAGCAGGCCCATCTTTTGTGACGAAATCCCGATTGTGTGAAAAGTTGAGCTCATCTGTGAAGAAGGGATTACATTGTAATCTGTGGTAGCATTCCTTATTCATAACTTGATAGATACTCTCTGAAATGTTTCCTATCTCAGTTTCTGAGTTGTCTCTTGTTTATGTAAATACAATGGGGTTTTTTTTTTTTTTGTCTGTTTAACTGGGAATAGAAGAATATACAGATAAAACCTTTTATCAAAAGTATCCAGAATGGGGGCCATGATATGTCACGGTGGATAAAGGTGTTTGATGCTCAGTCTGCTGACCTGAGCTCAGCTCTGGGGACCCACACAGTAGAACAAAAGAATGAGTTCCCAAGTTGTCCTCTGTCATAGGTATACCGTGGCACATGCCCCATCCCACTACACAAGACAATTAATAAATATAATAAAAAGTAAAAATAAATTAAACATAAACTTTTTTTGAGTCAAAAGAATGTCCAATTTATATGGGGCCAGAAATGAAAACTGTTAATCTAGGCAGAGTTTCTCTGTGTAGCCGTGGCTGTCCTGGAACTCACTCTGTAGACCAGGCTGGCCTTGAACTCACAGAGATCTGCCTACCTCTGCCACCCGAGTGCTGAGATTAAAGATGTGTACAACCATCGCCCAACTGAGATTTTACTATTTATTTATGTATGTGTGTGTCTCTCTATAAGTGTGCTGTGTGTGTATATGTGCTCTTAGAAGCCAGAAGAGAATGTAGGTTGACCTAGAGATGGAGTTATAGGATGCTTTACCATCTGATGTGGATGCCAAACTCCCGTCCTCTGTAAAAGCAACAACTATTCTTCACTGCTGAGCTGTCTCTCTAGTCCCAACTATATTAATTTTAACTAATTTTTGCAGACAGACATTTATTTAGTGTGTGTGTGAAGCAGAATGTAAATGAAAAAGCAAAATAAATTTCAACTTTCCACTCCATATAGAATGTACAACGATGAAGCCAAGGATGTCACTTTAGACACGGTGTTGACTGAGGATGAAAGGGACTGGAAAGTGTGACCTGAGAAACGAGTGACCAAGGAGAGGAGAAGGTTTTTGGTAGTTATAGGCTTCCCCAGAGTAGGAAACACAGCCCTGTTTGTACTGAACAGGCTGACTTCTGGGCCTCCGCATTACTCAGACTGCTTCTTCCTGTGAATGCTGGGTGCACACATGTGAAGGAAACTCACGTATGGTTTCCTTCACTCATGTTTGGTTTTCATGTATGGTGCTGGGGGAGGAGAAGGGGGGTCATCCAGAGAGGTAGCTGGGTGAGGGATCACATGAAAAGCTTCAACAATGGCTTTGCCCTTTATTTCAGCACGTCTAAGGAATCTTATTAACAGTTGGGATGATAATGATAATACCAGGAGTAATGGCTTTATTCATCTAAGTACTTTAGAGGCTGCATATAGTAAAAAGCAAATGCACCTCTACAATAAAACAATCACCGTTCTTAGGCTATTTTTCTGTAGTCATTAAAAACCATCTTTTGGATAAACACAATATATTTTCATGTAAAAAAGTCAACCTTAAAATATAACTAGAACAATTTGCCCTTTGAAACAAAGGAATGATTTCAAATAAACAGGGCCCTATTGAGACAGTCTCACAAATAAACTGAGATTTTAATAGGCTTCATTATGTTGTTCGACCAAAATTAAAATCTGAACAGTTAAAAAAAAAATCTCTTAACATTATTGTCTTTCCATTTCATCTTGCTCCTTAAAATTGAGTCAGGGAGTTCCACGGAGCATAAAGCATTCTTTTTTTCTTCTTTTTAATTGAAAATAGACTTTTCTCTCATACAATACATCCCAACCATAGTTGACTCCTGCCACTCCTTCTAGCTCTCCCCACCTCCCCTTTCACTCAGATCTACTCCCCTTCTGTTTCCTTTTCAGAAAAGGGCAGGCTTCCAAAAGATGACAGCCAAACAGGACAAAACAAGAAAAAAAAGACAAGCTGAAAGCCTTCATATTGAGACTGGACAAGACAACCCAATAGGAGGAAAAGAGTCTCAAGAGCAGTATGAAGAGTCACAGATACACCCGCTCCCACTGTTAGGATTCCCACAAGAACACCAAGCGAGCAGCCCTAATACATATGTAGAGGACCTGGTGCAGACCCATGCAGGCACTATGCTTGCCGTTTCAGTCTCTGTGAGCCCATGTGAGTCCTTCTTAGTTGACCCTGTGGGTAGCCATGTTCTCCTCCTGTCCTCCATCCCCTCTGACTGCTACAGTCTCTCTTTCCCCTTTTCCATGAGGTTCCCAGATCTCCAAGGGGAGGGACCCAGTGGAGATCTCCAGTTTGGACTCTGCATAATGTCTGGCTGTGAGTCTCTGCACCTGCTCCCATCTGCTGCCGGAGGAAACCTCTCTGATGATGACTGGGCAAGGCATATATCACATTTGTCTTCTGGGTCTGGGTTACCTCACACAGGATGATTTTTTCCAGTTCTATCCATTTGCCTGCAAATTTCATGATGCCATTAAAAAAAAAAAACAAAAAAACAGTTGAGTAATACTCCATTGTGTAGATGTTCCACATTTTCTTTATCCATTCTTCAGTTGAGGGACATCTAGGTTGTTTCTAGTTTCTGGCTATTTTGAATAAAGCTACAGTGAACATAGCTGAGCAAGTGTCCTTGTGGTAGGATGGAGCATCCTTTGGATATATGCCCAAGAGTGATATAGCTGGGTCTTGAGGCAGATTGATTGCCAATTTTCTGAGGAAACTCCATATTGACTTTCTATAGTGGCTATACAAATTTGCACTTCCACCAGCAATGGAGGAGTGTTCTCCTTGTTCCACATCCTCTCCAGCATGAGCTGTCACTTGTCACTTAGCAGGTGTAAGATGGAATCTCAAAGTAGTTTTGATTTGCATTTCCCTAATGGCTAAGGGTGTTGTTTTCAGTCATTTGAGATTCCTTTATTGAAAATTCTCTTTTAGATATATGTCCCATTTTTAATTGAATTATTTAGTTTTTTGACATCTAGTTCTTTATATATTTCAGATATTAGTCCTTTATCAGATATGTAGCTGGTAAAAATCATTTCCCATTCTGTGGCCTGCCCCTTTATTTGATTGACTGTGTCCTTTGCTTCACAGAAGCTTTTCATTTTCATGAGGTCCCATTTATTAATTGTTGATTTAATGCCTGTGCTAATGGTGTTCTGTTCAGAAAGTTGTCTCCTGTGTCAATGAGTTCAAGGCTGTTCCCCACTTTTCTATCATGTTCAGTGTATCTGGCTTTATGTTGAGGTCTTTGATCTACTTGGACTTGAGTTTTGTGCAGATAAATATGGATCTATTTGCATTCTTCAACATGCAAACATTCAATTTGACCAACACCATTTGTTGAAGATGCTGCCTTTTTCTCACTGTGTATTTCTGGCTTCTTTATAAAACAAACAAACAAACAAACAAACAAACCAGGTATCCATAGGTGTGTGAATTTATGTCTGGGTCTTCAATTCCATTGATCAAGGTGTCTGGGTTTATGCCAATACCTTGTGTTTTTTATTACTATAGCTCTGTAGTAGAGCTTGAAATCAGGGATGGTAATACTCCAGAACTTCTCTTACTGTTCATGATCATTTTAGCTATCCTAGGTTTTCTTTTTTTTTTTTTTTCATATGGAGTTGAGAATTGTCTTTTCAAGGCCTGTAAAGAATTACATTGAAATTTTGATGGGAATTGTGTTAGATCTGTAGATTGGATGACCATTTTTACTATGTTAATCCTACCAATCCATAAGCATGGGAGGTCTTCTCATCTTCTGATAACGTCTTCAGTTTCTTTCTTCAAAGACTTGAAGTTTTTATCATACAAGTCTCTCACTTGCTCGGTTAGAGTTACTCCAAGATACTTTATATTATTTGAGGCTATTGTGAAGGGTTTGTTTCATTTGTCATTTATACACAGGAGGGCTACTGGTTTTCTTTTTCTTTCTTTCTTTCTTTTTTTTTTTTTTTTTTTGAGTTAGTTTTGCATCCAGCCACTTTGCTGAAATTTTTTTATCAGCTTTATGAGCTCCCTGGTGGAATTTTTATGGTCACTTATGTGTACTATCATATCATCTCCAAGTAACTATACTTTGACTCCTTTTCCATTTCCCCTTGATCTCCTTAAGTTGTCTTATCGCTCTAGCTAAAACTTCAACTACTACATTGAATGGATGTGGAGAGAATGGACAACCTCGTCTTGGCCCTATATTTTCTTGACTGAGCTGTGTTTGAGGCCATGTGAGGCGAAGCACAGCAGTGGGTTCATGGTAAAAAGAGCTGAAACATTCCACAGTGACAAATTCAAAGAGAATCCAAATTGTCTACCATGGCAAGGAGAAGAGAAATACAACGCCGGCCTTATAAGTATTTGTTGTGAACAGAAAGACATAGAAAATAGGGGAGCTGGGCGGTGGTGGCGCACGCCTTTAATCCCAGCACTCGGGAGGCAGAGGCAGGCGGATCTCTGTGAGTTCGAGGCCAGCCTGGTCTCCCAAGCGAGCTCCAGGAAAGGCGCAAAGCTACACAGAGAAACCCTGTCTCAAAAAACCAGAAAAAAAAAATAGGGGAAGGTCACACTGAATGGCCCATTATTTCTCTGGTGTTCCTTGTGAATGTTCTCATCAAGAGAATAATATTAATAGTTTTCGATAAGGGGTCTGCAGTTGCTCAAGCAAGATCCTGTCCAATTTTTGCTAATGTGTTTCTGCTTGGGAATTACCAGCGGCAGGGTCATTGCAATATTCACTGGAGGT
This sequence comes from Peromyscus aztecus, assembly GCA_902168405.1. Classification (NCBI taxonomy): domain Eukaryota; kingdom Metazoa; phylum Chordata; class Mammalia; order Rodentia; family Cricetidae; genus Peromyscus; species Peromyscus aztecus. Next base: position 5,493 of record CABHPQ010155350.1, read on the forward strand.
CATTTGTGGTTGATTCATCTCTTTCTTGATATTGCTAGAAACCAACACACCTCTCCCTCCCTTCCACATCTTTTTCCTCGGTCCTTCTGTGTGGCCTGTGATGGAAGCTCTCACTGTTTCCCTGCTGCCCACTCTGCACTGCTGTGCATTGGCTCCTTTAACACATTTGATTTCGAAGTTTGGTGCATCCATTCTTACGTGGTTCACAGGCGTCTGGGACAAACAGAAGCTGGTAGAGGAAAACACTGTTTTGGAGGGTGATTATGATGCACATGTGCATACTCGGCCGCAACACAGTGTCTGAAGTGATAGGAGACTGCTCTGAGTGTCAGATAAGAAGTCTATGGTAAGGAGGGTCGCAAATAGCTTCAGAAAGAAGCTCATATCTGATTTTATCCTTGGAGGACACAACATGCCAATGAACACCAAAGAGGAAAAATATTTAGGTGAAGATAAGCCTTAACACTGGCAAAATTGGCCAGGTGTTGGTGGTACATGCCTTTAATCCCAGCACTCAGGAAGCAGGCAGATCTCTGTGAGTTGGATGTCAGCCTGGTCTACAGAGCGAGTTCCAAGACAGCCAGGGCTACACAGAGAAACCATGTCTCCGGGGAGGTGGGGTGGTGGTGGTGGCGGCAAAATGGGTAAAGCCTGAGGACGTGAGTTTGGAATCACCATCAGCTACATAAAAGCCAAGCCCTAATCACTCACACACACACATATAATCTTAGTGCTGGGGAGGCAGAGACAGTAGGTCTCCTGGGAATTCCTGGCCAGCTAGTCTAGCTGAATGGCTGAGTTCAGGTTCAGTGAGACACACACACACACACACACACACACACACACTCCAATAATTGAAATAAATAAAAAGCTATCTGGCTATGTTCAACAGTATAACCCACTACACAGGGTGTGTGTGTGTGTGTGTGTGTGTGTGTGTGTGATGGGCAACAGTATGATTTTTTTTTGGAGATATGTTTCTCTGTGTAACTCTCAATGACCTGGAATTTATTTTGCTGATGACATTGGCTTCAAACTTCCAGTAATCCTCCTGCCTCTGACTCCCAGATGTATGACAGGTGTGTGCTGCCAAACACAACTGGTTTAATGTGAATGTTTTCTGTGTATTTGACTAGACATTTTAAAACAACTTTGCTAATAGACTTTCCTTTATCTATTGAGTTGTCTTGGTTCCTTTGACAAAAATCAATTGATCTTGTGTGTATAAATCTACTTCTATACTCTCCCACTCCATTGATTTATTGATCTGTTCCTGCAAAATTACCATATTCATGTATTCTAAGGGTTCTTTAAAAGTCTTAAAACTAAGCAGCTTTTGTTCTCCAAATTTGCTTTAGTTTCTCAGATCATTTTTAAAAGTTCTAAATCCATCATATTTTCATATATTTTTAAAACAGCCTGTCAGTTTCTGTTTTAAAAGCATCATGTGTTTTACATACTTGGACGGAAGAGTCACAGTAGAGCAACAAAGCACTAAGATTAAAAGAAAATTAAGAGGATAAATTGGACTTTGTCCAAATTAAAACTTTCATCATAAAAAACATTAAAAATGAAAAGGTATGACACAGATAAAATACTAAAAATATACATCACATGAAAGATTTGTGTTAAGAATAGTTTAAAAATCCTACAAATCAATACAGAGACAAAAACTCAAAAAGAAAAATGTGAAGAATCATTTCTCCAAAATGAAGATATATGAACAGACAACGAGCATGTGATAGATGGTCAGAATTGCCAGTCAGCCTGGAAGTGAGCAGTCAAACACTGTAAGTTTCCACTTCACATGGATTAAGATTGTGAGAACTGGCTGGGTGGTGGTGGTGACAGTGCAACCCTCTAATCCCAGCACTTGGGAGGCAAAGCCAGGCGGATTCCTGTGAGTTCAAGGCCAGCCTGGTCTACAGAGTGAGATTCAGGACAGGCACCAAAGCTTCAGAGAAGCTCTATCTCGAAAATCAAAATCAAAACCAAAAACAAAACAAAATAATAATAATAATAATAATAATAATAATAATAATAATGTGAGAATTACAGATTTCCTGCAGCAAACATTGGGGAATGTGTAGGACAACTAAGATTTGTGGTGATGTTTTGTTTGTGATCTAACAAATAAAGCTTGCCTAAAAGTCAGAGGGCAAAGCCAACCACTAGTTAGCCATAGAGGCCGGGCAGTGGTGGCGCACCCCTTCAATCCCAGCATTCAGGAGGCAGAGGCAGACGGATCTCTGTGAGTTCAAGGCCTGCCTGGGCTACACAAGATTGAGCCAGCCTAAAGGAAAAACAGAGCCAGGCAGTGGTGGCCCACATCTTTAATCCTAGCACCAAGCAGGTGGAGACAGGAAGTGATATGGCTGGGCGGAGAGAGGAATAGAAGGCAGGAGGAGACAGGAACTCAGGGCTCTTTCAGGCTGAGGAATTCGTAGAGATAAGAACCCTAGTGGCTGGCTGCTCTGCTTCTCTGATCTTTTAGCTTTCACTCTGATATATGACTCTGTGTTTTTATTAATAAAACCAATTAGGATTTGTGCAACAAAGATGTGCGTTGAAAATGATGATGGGGCTGGGAGATGGCTCTGCTGGGGAGATGCTTACTCTGTTGCCATGAGAACCCAAGCTCAAAAAATGCTAAGCCTGGTGGCGAGTGCCTGGAGCCCCAGTGCTCCAGAGGTAGAGACTGGAGGATCCCTCAGCTTGCTGGCTGTCCAGTCTACCTGAACCAGTGAGCTATGGTTCAGTGAGAGACCCTCTCTCTACAAATAAGGTAGGGAATCATTGAGAAAGACACCTGATGTTGACGTCTGACTTCTGCATACTCATGCACACATGTGTACCCCAACGAAAGCCAAATACTATGAAACTCTTTCCTCTGGGCATGACATGCTTGTTGCCCTCTCTCACTGGATTGTTTTTATCTGCACGGGACTACCGCTAGGCTAGGCCAATAGTGTTTTATCACAGACTATCACAAGGCTGGACCAATAGTGTTCCATCACAGAGACTACCACAAGGCTGGGCCAATAGAGTTCCATCACAGACTACCACAAGGCTGGGCCAATAGAGTTCTATCACAGACTACCACAAGGCTGGGCCAATAGTGTTCTATCACAGAGATTACCACAAGGCTGGGCCAATAGTGTTCTATCACAGAGACTACCACAAGGCTGGGCCAATAGAGTTCCATCACAGAGACTACCACAAGGCTGGGCCAATAGGGTTTCATCACAGAAGCTACCACAAGGCTGGGTCAATAGTGTTCCATCACAGACTACCTCAAGGCTGGGCCAATAGTGTTCCATCACAAACTATCTCAAGGCTGGGCCAATAGTGTTCCATCACAGAGGGGAGGGAAGTGCTCATGAGGTCACTACCCCTCTCTGCAGATATATCAATTAATGGTTGATCTTCAGTAGTATAGTTACCTGTAAGTTGCCCATGCTCCTATAGGACCCCTCACTCAATACAACTATGGGTAATCCCTTACTCATGCTTCTCTAAGTAACCCTAGTGTGGTGGCTTGAAAAAAATGCCTCCAAAGGGAGTGGCACTATTAGGAGGTGTGGCCTTGTTGTAGTAGGTGTGGTCTTGTGGGAAAAAGTGTGTCACTGTGGAGGCGGGCTTTGAGGTCTCATATATGCTCAAGACACTGCCCAGTGACTCAGACTACTTCCTGTTGCCTGCAAGTCAAGATATATGACACTTGGTGACTTCTACAGCACCATGTCTGCCTGTACACCACCATGTCGCATCATGATGATAATGAACTAAACCTCTGAAAATGTAAGCCACCCCAATGAAATACTTTCCTTTATAAGAGTTGCTGTGGTCATGGTGTTTCTTCACAGCAATAGAAACCAGAACCAAGACACCCAGTTGTACTTATTGGCTCGCTGAGCTAGGCTTGAGTAGAATCATTTATTATTATTACTAATAATAGTTGTTACTGTTATTTGGTTTCTTCATTGTTGTCTTCATATTTCTCCGGGACCAGTCAACACAACACCAAACGATGGAGTCACATCTACAGAGTGTTGGAAGGAGAACAGGGTTTAGTGAAATCTGTGGCTAGAGGACCCCAGAGGGAGGTAATATGATCAGATCCACAGTATAGCATAATTTCCTCCATCGGTGGTGTAGCCTGGGCGTTGGGTGAAGTGATAGATGAAACATAACGGACTGACAGCCTTAGGAGTTGAGAAGCGGAGAGAGTAACGGAGAGTGATAATAAATTTGAAAGGCTCCCACCAACAACCCATCCACACAATTTCCTCACCAAATATGGGTGAGGGAGCAGGGCTAAGGAGAGAGAAGTCCAGGGCCCAGCAGTGTGAGCTGGAGTTCTCTGCCATGAAGCAGACTCTCTTTTAATAGGCCTTTTTAAAAATGAATAAATTAATACAGAAAGATATAGCCTGAGGGAGTCACATGAGTTGATTCTATTGGTAGAAATAGTAAGATGGGGAAAGGTACAGCTGTGGGCAATGAAGGGCTGGTTTTGCATGTCAGACGTATTTTAATGAAGGTGTCTACTGGAAGTAGACAAGAAAATATAGAGTAGATCGTTGGAATCATTGGGTTGAACAGCCACAGTTGGAGAGAGAGACTTTAGGATGCTCACTGCGGAAATAGAAGAATAAATAGAAAAGACCACTTGAGGCCCCGTGGGAAGGAGAGAAGGAACTTGAAAACAGGACTTAGGAAGGAGAAAGGGATGGGAGAACAGAGTCTCTAGTAACTTTTTTTTTTTCCCTTGATGTGACAGCATTTGCGTACAAAGCAACTCAAGGAAGGATTTGTTCTTGCTTGGCTTGAAGGTGCAGTCCTTTATGGTAGGGAACCCCAGGCTTCAGGAGGGAAGCAGCCTGTCATGCCGCCGTAGGAAGAAAAGTGATGCTCAACTCTCTCCCAGGCTCAGCCTCCAACACCAGCCCATAGAATGGTGCGTTCCACATTCACAGTGGGTCTTTGCAATTCAGTTGACCCAATCTACAAGTTCTCTCATACAGAGCCCAGGGCTCTGGACACGTGATGATTTTCGATCTGGTCAGGTTGACAGTCACAGGGAGGCAGAGTGAGCAGGGAGTGAGTGGGGGCGGGGCAATTAATGGGGAACTCTGGCAAAGGTGTGGCAAGAATGTTAAAGGATGCCGAGAGCTTTTCAGGTGTCAATCACTGGGCTTCACAGAGCAGCAAGATGGATGCACGGTATGCAAATAGACAAAAGACAAGGGCTGAGGCATGTAAGAACAAATGTTATACTTCACTGTCAATCAAGACACAAAATCCAATGTGCTACTCTTTTTACTTTTTACATTGGCAAAGATATAGAAAACCCACATTACAGTTTTATGGGCCTATGACCCACTGAGCTGTCACGTGGGTGGGTGGCTGAGACCGCATTGTGCTGAGTATTTAAAAAAGCTGCATGAAGCAAGTCTGAATCTTTTCACAGTAAAGAAATGGTAAATGTTTGAGGAGACGTGTTGAAACTTATTTAAACATTACACAATGTATGCACGGATTAAAGCGCAGTATGGGAACTCATTCCTGTGTGTTTTTATAGATTGGTTGAGCTAAACGTGAAAAAAAAATTAACAGGGGAAAAAAACTGGAATGTGTGTCCTTGGTACAGCTGGATTGGCTAATAGGACCTCAAGGCAACCATTGGGCAAACCTCTCTAGCAGCTCTGCAGACGGCACACTGGCTTTGTGTATTGTGGCAGAAACATCAGCTGCTGTGGCCTTCTGCTTCAACGGGCAGTCGGTCTTTACTCAGCCATTGTCTCCGCTTCCCCACATTCCACCCATTAGTGTGCCTCACAGAATTCTCTAGATTCCACTCTTACACTCCTGGGTCTGTACCAGCGGCATCCAAGAGTCACCATTGCCCTGGCAATGTTCCTGCTTCTCCTCCAGAATTCCTTCTGTCTGTCCATCATCCACAGTGGGACCAGAGACTAGGATTTCACCAACCTAAATCATACAATGTAATTTTTCCTGCTTAAAATGGCCACATCAAGCCTTTGAGGTTTTATATGATAAAGCTTGGCTCCTGCCTACCTCCCAGAACTTGTATTTTTCTCCTGCTGACTCGTGACCTTCTTCTAACTTAAAAGCTAGTGTTCCTAACCGGCATTTCCAGGATGGGGAAGATGTAGTTCCCACCCCTTGCTACCTTAGCTTGGCTTTGTCAGCATTAGACCTGGGACAGCTCTTTTCAGGAGTCATCAGATAGACCCAGGTATCCTCAGAAGGTGCAAAAGTTTCAAATGTTGTCATCAGTTCCCATGGATTCAGGCCGACGGAGTCTGGCCTCTGCTCTAGAAAGTTCCTTACCCACATGGCTCTGTTGCAGAGACACCACTGTTTTGTCTGTTTGGAAATTTAGAACAAGCCCTAATTCTAGGACTCTGCCTTGCGTTCATGGCACACCTCAAGCTAAATTTATATTTTCATGACTAGGCTTCCTTTCCTGGACTCCGTCTCGTCTCCAAATTGTCAGTGGTTTCTGCTCTTCTCCTCTGAGTGGCCACATGATTATGGGAAACCTCCAAGGTGGAAGAAGAGCTAGTTATTAAGACGGGGCATGTAGAGTTTGGAACAACTTATTAACAGCTGGGTGTGGCTCACGGGAACCTGGCAAGCTCAGAATCACAGCTCTTCAGCTTGAATTCACCCCCCGGAGGGGGCGGGAGGAGGCTTAGCTCGCTGCTCTTGAAAGACCTCAGGCTTCGGTGCCAGCTGTTTGCCTTGTAAAACAGCTGACCAGTTTTCCTCGGTGCAATCAGAGACTGGAGTTCCTTCCCACAAGGGAAAAACCGTTGGCCCATTTCAGTTAGTACTGCAGAAAAATTTTCCACGGGCCCAAGTGAGAAGGTTTTGGGAAGCAAGACAAGTATCTGTTGGTTGAGTTTGGGGGCGGGGGGGGATGTGTACAAAGAGAGATAAGGCTTGTCATTTCCAGCCTTTTAAAGGCTACAACTCAGCGGCCATAAGCGCATGCGTGAAACTGCAGCGTTCGCTCCCCCACGTACTTCTGAACTGTTTGCTCCTTTACCCCCAAAGGAAAGCTGGCTATTCACCGAGCGATCGCTTCTAATTCCCCCTGCACCCTAGTTCCTGGAAACCCCTAATCTTACCATCTTTATAGGCCTGTCTGTTTTGAAATTTTCAAACACACTGAATCATACCGTCGCTAAACGCTTTGTCTCTGCTCCGCTCACGTTAGGCATGCTTTCAAGTTCATCGGAGCTGCAGCGTGTGCCCACCTTCCTGCATTTCCTCCCTTTTAATAGTTGAATAATATTCTACTGTGTGGGCAGGCCACATTTTTTTATATCCATTCATCTGTTAATGGGCATTAGGGTAGTTTCCACCTGCAGGTTATTACCCTGAGAGCTGCTGCCGCGGCTGCTTATGCCCCAAGTTTTATTTGAACATCTGTTTCCAATTATTTTTGGTGCATGCCTAGGAGCGGAATTGGTAGGTTACATGGTTTAAAAAAAAAAATCCACGTTTAACTTCAGTGAGGAACCGCTAAACTTTGTTTTTTTTTTTCCCCTAGAGGCCGAACAATTTTACATTCTAACCAGCAATGACTAAGGATGGACTTGGGTCAATCCTAAGAACATCATACGAAAGTGTTTATATCAATAAATGAATCGTTGAGAGACATTTACACGATAGGGAAGCGCATCAGTTCAGAATCGTGAAGTGGGACAAAATTATCCCCTTCTTCTTGACTGAACAGACCGTGATGGTTAATGATGAGTCGGTTCTAGAAAGTTCTGAAGGCAGCGTGTCGGGGCACCCACACAGATTATCTGTGGTAGGCACAGACTTTGAAGTAGTCACACCTCAGCTGTTCGGATCCATTCTTTCTACGCCTGGGTTCTGCTTAGCCTCACCGCTGCCATTTCTGCTGATGGTGAAGACCTCTTAACCCTGTCATTGAAAGGTAATGTGTTCTTTTCTGGCCTGAATCACAACAGGGAATTAAAACTTGTAATTCCCCTCAGAGTTTAAAGTCATTTATTTTAAATGCCTAGAAGGGTAGGGAGGGAAGGAGCTGCTTTCAGGCCTGTACCTCCTCAGCCTCCCACCCCAGGAAGTTGCAGTCATTATGACATTGGGGTAGATGTGCTTGGTCGCTATTAGCTCTGGGTAGGTAGTTTTGCCCTTGTATCTGCACAAACTATATTAGCTAGGCCTTCTGGGATGTGTAAATTTTCCAGCGATGTTGACAGCCCCGTGAAGTCGGATAGGGATTCCTTGAACTTTCTTTTCTCAGATTCTTGGCCTTTTCTAATCCTCAAGCCACTTAGCACTGGTTCAAGTTACAAGTTTAGGGGATTCCGTGGTATTCCCAGCATTCCATGTCTCTCCCTAGCCATTAAGTGAGTCCACTGGTCGGGTCCTATGCTACACGCTAATCCCTTCTAGGCTAGAGTTTGAAGCTCTTTAAGCCTGGGTAAAGGTGCTAGTAGAGGTCCCATGGCTAGGAAGTCAAAGTCATATTAGAGTATGTGTTGGCAAGTCAAAAGGAATCGTTGCTCCTTCTAGGAAAGAAGACATCCAGTGGAGACAACTTATTCCAGGAAATAGATTTTGTTGGTCTATATGTAGCTAGTTTTCATCTTAACAGGATTTGGAATCTCCAGACATACCTTTGGGCATGTTCCAAGATTTTTTTTTTTGTCCAGAGTGTTTACCCAAGATGGAAAGCTCTAACCTAAATTTGAGTGGCATCATCTTAAGCAGCTAGTATTGTAGTCTTAGACCTCGCTCCTACTTGGCTTTCTTCTTAGATATTTCATTTTCAGCATCCAGTGCATTGATTCTAGGCACATCCGGTTTTGTAGAGTTGACAGAGCACAGCTTCCAGGGAGAATGTTGAAATCCACGGTCCCTTTGTGCTTCAATGTCGCTTGCTTAGTCCTCAAGAGGGTAAGCAGGATTCATAAGCAGTGTTTGGAAATGTGTAACATTCTCTACCACTGATCTGTAAAGCACAATGTTCTTGGGCTTGTCCCTGTTCCTACCACTGATACATCAAATAACTTGGGGTCTGCTGGGGCAAGTGGTCCACATAGCAACATCATCTGTACTATTAGCTTTCCCATCTGCACTGCTGGGAGAGAGGATAGCTGTTTCTCATCCTGTCTGTCACTCAAGCTGATAATCTAGTTGGTGTCAGAGAAGTATTCAGAGACAGGCTGCCCCAGGACTATGGCGTGGACTTGTTTGAAGCAGCTCTCTCAGTTGAGAGGAATAACTCCTGAGGATGCTAGGCAGGAGCCATCTGCTAACAGCCATCTTGGCATCTGAGAGTCAAAGCCCTTCATTCCGTCTTGACCCTACCAGCACATGAAAGCGTCCACTGTGATCTCAAAGCAGTGGCATTTAGATAGGACACGGGTGCGTCCACAACAGAAGGAGGACACGGTGAGGTAACACTGGAGTTACACCGACAGAAACAATTTCCTAGGGACTTGCTAGAATGTTCTCTCAAGGCCCGTGTATTGAAAGGCTTGGTCCCCAAAATAGCGCTTTTGGGGATGATGAGACCCTTGGAGGAAGGGTCTTAGGTCACTGGAAACACGTCCTTGAATGGGATCATGAAAGCTCCGCTCTCTTTTCTCTCTGTTGTTTACTGGTCACAAGGTGAGCAGTTCTCTATACCATTTCCTTCCTCCCATTGCTATCCGGCAGTTGAATAGAGGACTAAGAGCCATGGATCCACCCAACTGTGGACTGTCACCTCTAAACAACGGACCCAAATAATCTTTGCTCTCTATAATTTATTTCCTGTATTTTGTTATAGTGTTGAAAAAAATATCACATCAATTATTCTACTCATCCACTTTCTTCATGAATGAATATGAAATAAAACCAACTTCTGGCAAAAGACAGAGAGAGAAAGAAAAGAAGGAAGGAAGAAAGGTCACATTGGAGAGGTTATACTCATCAGCCTCTCATTCAAGCAGTTATTTCTGAAGGATTGGACTTCAGGTCAGAAAGACATTAGGCTAAAATGGATGCCAGAAGTTGGAAACTAGAGGATATGATTAATGTATGCTTTGAACACTGTCAAAATAAAATGGCTTAAGAATGTCTTGTCGACTTCAACCAAACTTCTAAGATATTGCTGCTATCTGAAGTATATCTAGCACTTACACATGGACTTTTATGCCTCCCAGAGAAGCCAAAGTAAAGAGCAATGTGGACATCAATTTGTGCAAAAACTGTGATGTGGACACACAGTGCCTTTTCTAAGGGAAAGTAAGTCTAACAAGAACACACAAATACCACCCAAGCCCATGAAAATACGCACTGTTAAATACGAACAGCATTCAGTCTCGCATCCCTGCAGCGACTTTTGTGGTAATCAGTTAATAACAGATGCTAAAATTTCACTTTTTTTTTTTTTTCCGAAAAGTAAGACACAATGGCTGGATTGTGTTTTTCCCCCGTAAGAGATGATTCTCTACCACTTGTCTGGTGTGTATCGATTGAAAACAATTTGGAAATGACTCCGTCAGTGAAATGCAAACACCTCTGGAGTGAAACCAAACAGCTGCTGAGGCGCTCAGCGCTTCGCCAGACAAAGACGCCCTCTTCCTAACACAGGCTCTGTTTACACTATGCCCAAACAACGACTCATTCAGGGAAATATTCAGTACTTCCAGGTTGTGTAAACACAACCATTATTTATAAGGAGCTTTATAAGGAGGCCTAAGATTAACCCTTTCTCAGCAGAGAATTCCTGAACACCAGACTTAGCCTCCCACACACGCCTGTGTTCCCATGCATGTGCGAGTGCATGTGTGTGTAAGTGCCTGTGGGTGTTTGGAGAATCCAGAATTGCTTTTGCTCATGGGTCACACTTAATATAGCTCCAGCTCCCCTGAGTTGCAAAAGCAACTATGAAGCCAAGAATGAATGAAACTCCTGTAGGTTTTTGTTTACTTTATACTCTGAATTGACTATTTACAACAAACAGAAACTAGCAAATATTTTTCACATAAAGCATAACTATGTTATTCTTCTCAGCCATTTTTTTTTTTTTTTTTATCCAGGGACATTAAGTGATGTAAGTTCTAAGTTCTGCCTGACTTTGCAAACCGGTGCCCTAAATGGCTTCCTGTACAAAATGCATTATATTTCTTCCTCTGAGCCTCTGTTTCCAGATCTGCCACTTAATAAGAACTATTACACCACATAGAATGGTTGTGAAGATGAAAATAATTTTAAAAATGTATAAATAATGTGATGTGATGCTTGCCATTCAGCACTCAGGTACAAAGTGCTTATTTTCAAGTGATCTTATAGTTTATATCTTAGTGGCTTTCATATTGAAGCTCTCCGTTGTGTTACTTTTCAGCATTTGTAGATCTTAGCAGCAAATGCTTGCGCATGTAGATCTTTTACAAATGAACTGATGCCACCAACTGAGGAGCTAACCACCGAACCATTCAGCGGGAACTGTTAATTACCCGTAGCTCTACCTCAGGGTTAGTTAGTTCATGGCTACAGGCATCCGGGGAGTCCATGGTGCTTGAAACCCTTCCCTTCATAGTCAGGATCCTGGCAGAACACAGTGACGGTTCAAGCAGGACCATGGAGGAGAGTTTCACAAAGGACTAGTCACACCGTTGTAAGCAGGGTTTAGGAAGAAAGACAGCGGCCAAGCACTCTGGGTGTATAGTAAATGCAGAACAGTCAGAAATCGAAGCTTGAATAGGAGGGAACGGGGCAGCTACAGGAACCCAGAGGGGACAGCTGTGCAGAGAACTTGCTAACACAGGCTGTGGCCTTCGGTGGAGTCACTGCCAGAGATGCTGTCCGTCTAGGAAGGAGTTAGGGGCAAAGGCTCCAAGTTCATACTTACGCTGCCCTCTGGGTTCTCTTCCAGAGTTTGTGATGTTTAAAGCTACGAGAGGCCGAGGTCAGGTGACCTGCTGACGAAGGTCATGTACCTCAGTTTTCTAGAGCCCAGAACTGGGAAGAACAGGGTGAAGGAGCAATTCGAAAGCCATCAGAATTGTAGGCACTGTGGTGAGTCCAGGGTGTCCTTGCTGGTTCAGAACCCAGACCCAAGAGGAATGTGTCAGCTTCTAGAATACACATAAGGTTCCAGCAGGAGAATCCCAGATTCACTGTAGGTCACTTCCATGTGGTCCCAGGATGGAATGTCACCTGGTGAAGATATAGTGAGTCAGGCTGACTTTACTGATGGTTCTGGCTAATGTTATTACCAACTTGACAGGATGGAGCCTCACCGAAAAGGCAAGCTGCTGGGAGTATCCTTGAAGGATTATTTAGATTAAGTCAGCTGTGATGAGCAGAGTTATTTCAAAAGTAGGTGGTAAAGTTTCATGGGATGGGGTCCTGGACGGATGTGTGTGTGTGTGTGTGT
>CABHPQ010155351.1:365-16619 GCA_902168405.1 Peromyscus aztecus
CGGTCACCTGAGCCAGGAGTTCCAAGCTAGTCTGAGGATCTGAGGAACAGAGTGAGACCCCCACCTCTACTAAAGAGGAGGGGCGGAGAGATGACTTAGGGAGTAGACTCTTATTGCCAAGTCTGCCAACCATCTCCCGGACCTACATGGTGGAAGGTGTCTTCCTGCTACAAATTAACTTTTTAAATAAAGACAGTAGGGGGCCTGGAGTGATGGCACAAATTGTCCTTCCAAAAGAGTTAGGTTCCTAGCACCCATATTGAGTAGCTCAGGACCACCTGTAACTGCAACCCCCCCCCCAATCAGATACCCTTTTCTGGTCTCCATGGACACACACACAAACACAAAAATAAAAATAAAATTTAAAGACAGTAAGAGGTGGGGTTGGAACTCAATGGTACTGCATGTGCTTAATATACAGGCCTGAATTTATCTCCAGCAGTCTGCACCTGTACACACGTGCACATGCACACACCCATCCCAAAACAACTATGGCTGGGCAGTTCTGAGATGGCAGGACTGTTGTGTCTCCCATGACCTGGAAGGGAACCCAATCCATTTCCTTCAAGGCCCGTGCTGTAATACCTAGGACCTTTTCCTTCTCCTCCCCACCCTTCTTCTTTTTAACGAGGCAAACAATTTTATTGACCTTTTTTTCAAACTTGGTTCCCAGGCTTCTTCAGCTTAATTTACTACAAAGAATGAATTGTGTATAAACAACAACCGAAAAGAGCTGCAGTGTCCAAGGGACTTAAAAATATCAGAGAGCTAGGTTTTGTCAGGTTCATAAACAAAAGAATTTCTGAAAGCAGTTGTGACCTGAAAGAGCAGTCCCAGTAACTTCTCTAGGTTACGTCTGTCTCACAAGCTGCCTCAATTCAGTTTGACCCATTCTTCCAAACCTCATCTAAATTCTCCACATGACCCACAACTTCCTCCTCCTCCTCCTCTCCAGTAGCAACTGATGCTTTGCCATTCCCCCGTTGTTTGGACCATTCTCCTTAAACCGGTCAGGCTGTCTGCACCAAGCTGCTGGAGGACACTGGGAAGCATTTCTGCTGGCTGCTGTGTCTCAGCATGGCCTGTAAAGGTGGAAGCAAGTGTTTTCGGCCTGAACATTAGGGTGTTAAAATGGATCACTGGTCCTCTTCCATACCAGAGATATTGTTTACTCCGAACTTCTTTAAAGAGAGCTGAGGTTCTTCATCATCTGCTGTGGCTGTACTAGGGACCACCTTCTCTCTGTGAACAGTTCCTTTTCCACCAATACGCAAATTTGCCCACAGTTCAGTGGGTTTTTCCTGGGTCATAATAGTTTCTTTCACTTTGTTGGAGCAGAAAGGGAGCTGTGAGGGGCACTAGGGTTCATGCTGAGGGGGTCTCTGGCAGACCGGATGAGATTAGGTGCACACACACGGAGGGATGCAAGAAGGCAGCATACAAGAAGGACTCTGGGGAATCCTAGGAGCTTTTAAAGACGTTTTACAGTGGCTACTCTGTGCAGGGCATGTCTAGTTCTGTTTCTTTTCCTTTTCTCCAGTTGAGAGCGGGTCTGTTATTTAGTGCAGATTAGGCTAAAACTCCGGATCCTCCTGCTTCCTCCTCCCAAGTGCTGGGATCGCAGGCACGTGCCACCACATCTGGCTGTTCTTAAATTTTTCTATCTCCAGCCAGGCGGTGGTGGAGCATGCCTTTAATCCCCACTCAGGAGGCAGAGCCGGGCAGATCTCTGTGAGTTCGAGGCCAGCCTGGTCTACAGAGCAAGATCCAGGACAGGCACCAAAAACTACATAGAGAAACCCTGTTTCAAAAAACCAAAAATAATAATAATAATAATAATAATAATAATAATAATTGTGAGACCAAAATGAGCCATCTTAGAAATAAGACCAAAATGCTTTCACCCAAAAACTAAGGCCTAAGGTTTCTCCTTCTAGGAATAGGCCATTAGTTACTGAAACAAGTCAGTCCAGATTCCAGAAGCCAGGAAGTGTAAAAGTACAGGGTCAAGGACTGCCGGACTGTGGAATGTCCACTCCCTGGCCCCCTAGGTAACTGTTTAACATAGAATGTCCCAACCCTAGTTTCCATAGTGACTGTGTAATCACCAGATGCCCCCACCTGAGGGCAGCCCACCACCCCCTTAGTAAGATTAAGCCATGATTTCTAGAATGCCCCTAGAAGCGAGCCAATCAGAATTGTACCCGTACTAGCATGTAACCTTGTGATTTTTCCCTTTAAAAACTGAGCTTGCAGATAGGTGGGCACTTCCTCCAGCCTCCACTGCGTTGGATGTATTGGATGAAGTCCCTGCCTAGGCTTGTATTGCTTTTGGATATCCAGAATTAAACCTTGCTTTTGCATTCCGGCATGCTCATCTTTGGTGGTCTCTCTGGGGGTCACGATCTGGGCACAACAATAATAATTTTTTTTTTCTATCTCCAAGAACCGGGTTTGGTGTCACACATCTGTAATCCCAGCCCTGGGAAGTGGAGGTAGAAACATGAGAAGTTCAAGTTCGAAGCTACACAGGTAGTTTGGATCTAGCCTGGGCTAGAGACTCTGTCCCATTAAAACACCCAAATAACTATGTATTTGATTGTATTTTATGTGTATGGGCATTGTGCCTGCATATGTGTGTGTGTGTATGTACACCATGTGTGTGCCTGGTGCCTGGGAGGCCAGAATAGGATACGAGTTACAGACAGTTATGAGCTGTCATGTGGGTACTGGGAATCAAACCTGGGTCCTTTGGAAGAAAAGAGAGTGCTCTTATCACTGAACCGTTTCTCCAGCACTCCCCACCAGAAAAGCTTAAACAAATAAAATCTTACCTCCAGTCTGCTGACTGCCACTCTAGATGACTTCATGTGACAGGAGGCTCTGTACCTCAGGTTAGCCCCTGTACAGCCCGAGGCTAGGATAGGACACGGCTACATATCGCCATCTTTTCAAGTGTTTCTTCCTTTCTTCCTCTGATCTTCCTCCTGCTCCTTCTGAAACAGGGGCTCAGGCCCAGGTCAGCCTTGAACTTGCTATGTAGCTGAGGATTACTTTGAACACGTCATCCTCCTGCCTCGGATGTCTGAGTGCTGAGACAAGTGTGTGTCACCACGACTGACGCACAGTGCTGGGGACTGACCTCGGGACTCGGTTCACGATAGGAAGTACCCTGCCAAACGAGCCACGTAGCCAGCCCTCAGGTGTGTTTTGCTGTTGTTTGTTTGATTGTTTGATTCCAGATATCTCTCTTCTTCTTTGCTTTGAAGAATGTTAAGAGCTAAGCTTAGGTGGCTGTCTGCTGCTAAAACAAGGAAGATGGACAACTCGACATTTATTTATTTATTTATTTATTTATTTATTTATTTATTTATTTATTTATTTTTGGTTTTTCGAGACAGGGTTTCTCTGTGTAGCTTTGCGCCTTTCCTGGAGCTCACTTGGTAGCCCAGGCTGGCCTCAAACTCACAGAGATCCGCCTGCCTCTGCCTCCCGAGTGCTGGGATTAAAGGCGTGCGCCACCAACGCCTGGCTCGACATTTATTTTAAGCTGAAGGAAAAAAGCCAAAGGCTAGTCCTTGCTGTTTTACTAGACACCAATAAAACCCATAGAAAACTCCCCCATGTGGTATTGAAAGATGATGGTTTTCTATATCTAACCCGCCAACAATACTGTGCTGTGAGTACCACTGAGAAGACAGCCCCCGAGGTCTAACGAGAAGGACGCTGAACTTGTAAACAAGAATGCCTGTATTGGGGCTGGAGAGACGGGTTAGCAGTTAAGAATACTTGCTTCTCTTCAGAAGGACCTGGATCCCACCGCTTGTAACTCCAGTTCCAAGGGAATCCAACACCCTCTTCTGCCCTCCTTGGGTACCCACATGCACATACATAACGCGCCCCCCCCCATACATGAAAAACAATAATATAATAAATCTAAAAAAAATAATAAAAGAATATCTGTCTCTGATAGCCTAAAAAAAATTCTAGGAATAAACCTAACAAGAAAGTGGAAGTTCTGTCTTAGGGTTATGTAGCACGAATCTTAAAGAATCTTATTAATAAAATCAAACCCGAGCCAGTTATTGGGGTGAAATGCTGGATGATCAGAGAGACAGAACAAGCCACAGCTAACCTCACCTGGCCAACTTCTCAGCTGGTCTTTTTTCCTCAGACTGGAAGCCTCTGTGTCCTCATATCCGAATGACTCTCAGCTGAACTGTGCTTCTTGAAAGCCTGAATGCTTAACCAGCCAAATGCTTCTAGTTTCTGGTCCTCATCACACCTTATATACCTTTCTGCTTTCTACCACTACTCCCTGGGATTAAAGGTGTGTGTCACCATGCCTGGCCATTTCCAGTGTGGCCTTGAACTCACAGAGATCCAGAGAGATTTCTGTCTCTGGAATGCTAGGATTAAAGGCGTGTGCTACCACTGCCTATCCTCATGTTTAATATTGTGGCTGTCCTGTTCTCTGACCCCAGATAAGTTTATTAGCATACACAATATTTTGGGGAACACAATACCACCACAGGGTTACTATTGCTGTGATGGAACACCATGACTCAAAGTAACTTGGGGAGGAAAGGGTTTATTTGATTTATACTTCTACATCATAGTCCATCATTGAAGGAAGTCAGGGCAGGAACTCAAACAGGGCAGGAACCTGGAGGCAGGAGCTGATGCAGAGGCCATGGAGGGGAGTTACTGGCTTGCTTCACATGACTTTGCTTAGCTTGCTTTCTTACAGAACCCAGTACCACCAGCCCAGGGGTGGCACCACCCACAATGAACTGTGCCCTCCTGTAGATGGATTTTTCTTTGGGCCACCAACTCACAAAAAATGGCACAGAGACTTATTACTAATTATGAAAGCTCGGCCTATGGCTTAGGCTTGTTCCACTAGCTCTTATACCTTAAATTAACCAATTTATATTAATCTACATTTTGCCTCATGGCTTTTTACCTCACTTCATTCTTGCACCTCCTGTTTTCTCTCCATGTTCTCTGGCATCTCTCACCACCTGGATTAATCCCGTCTTCCTCTCTCTTTCGGCTCCCGGAAGTCCCACCTAACCTCTTCCTGTCTCGCTATTGACCATTCAGCTCTTTATTAAACCAATCAGAAGGTGCCTTGGCAAAGACACATCTTCACAGTGCACAAAAAGATTATTTCACAACTTCCTCCCCCACATCTATCACTCATTAAGAAAAATGCCCTATAAGCTAGCCTGAAGCCTGATCTTATGGAGACATTTTTTTCAATTGGGGTTCCCTCCTCTCAGAGGATTTTAGCCTGTGTCAAGTTGACATAAAATTAGCCAGCACAGATCAATACAATGAAAACTTAAGACAATGAAGAAAGAAATTGAAGAAGACATCAAAAGATGGAGAGACCTCCCATGCACATGGATCAGAAGGATTGACGTTATGAAAATGGCCACCCCACCAAAGCTATCTAATGATAGATTCAATGCAATCCTTAACAAAATTCTAAGACTATTCTTCCCAGAAACTAATTAAAAGCAACCTTAAAATTTGTGTGGAAAGCTCCACATAGCCAAGTCTATCTTACACAATAAAAGCATTGCTGGATGTACCACCATTCATAATTTCAGGTTATAATACAGAGCCACAGTGATAATAACACAACCAGCTACAGTGATCAATGAAATAGAATCGAGGACCCAGTGTAAGTCCAAGCACCTACAGCAACCTGATGTATATATTACAATGCCCCAAACACTGGAGAAAAGAAAAGACAGCACCTTCAGCAAATGGTGTTGGGAAAACTGGAGAACTACATGTAGAAGAATGAAACTTGATCCTTTTCTCTTACTCTGCACACAAATCAATTCCAAACAGATCAAACATCTCAATGTTAGACCTAAAACTTCTAGAAGAAAGAAACCAGTTCAGGCTCAGTTAAGAACGTTCTGAAGGTGTGGTGGCACACGCCTTTAATCCCAACACTCGGGAGACAGAGGCAGGCGGATCTCTGAATTCGAGGCTAGCCTGGTCTACAAAGTGAGTTCTAGGACCATCAGGGCTACACAGAGAAAACCTGTCTTGAAAAACAACACAAACAGAGAGGCATGCACACACACACACACACA
Source organism: Peromyscus aztecus (assembly GCA_902168405.1). Taxonomy (NCBI): domain Eukaryota; kingdom Metazoa; phylum Chordata; class Mammalia; order Rodentia; family Cricetidae; genus Peromyscus; species Peromyscus aztecus. The sequence goes on from CABHPQ010155351.1 coordinate 6,482, forward strand.
CACACACACACACACACACACACACACACAAAGTGGGCTGTGGAACTGAAAAGTTCTCAGAACACAAATGGCTAAGAAATGCTTTTTAAAAGCTAGCCATCAGGAAAATGCAAACTAAAGCTACTTTGAGATTTCCTCTGACCTTCAACAGAGTGATTAAGGTAACAAAAGACAGAGGCTGGCAGATGGCTTAGAGATTAGGAGCGCACAAAGGAGCCAAGTTCGGTTCCCAGCACCTACACAGGGTGGCTCATAACCACCTGAAACTCCAGCTTCAGGAGATCGGATGCTTTCTTCTGGCCTCCTTGGGCACTTACCCTCATGTGCAAGTACCCACATAAGACAAATAGACAGACACACAAATTAGAAGTAAAATAAATCTAAAGAAAAACAACAACAAACGAACAAAAACAAATCCACAGCATGCTGGGGAGGCTGTGGGGGAAATGGGGACTCCTCATGCATTGTTGTTAAGAATGCAAATTGGTGCAGCCACTATGGATATCAGTAAGGTGGTTCTTCAGAAAACTAAAAAAGATCCACCAAATGACTCAACTGTACAACTCCTGGGCATATGCCCAAAGGACTCTATTTCCTACTACAGAGACACATGCTCATCCATGTTCATAGCTTTTCACAGCCTAGCTATCCTATATACAGTAAAATTCTATTCGGCTGTAGAGAAAAGTGAAATTTGCAGGTAAATGGAGAGCTAGATAACATCACACTGAGTGAGGCAACCCAGACTCAGGAAGATAAATGTTGCATGTTCTCACTCATATGTGGGTCTTAGGGTTAAATATTTACATTTGTGTGTTTAATTTGGAGTACCTGGAGAATCCAAAAAACTAGAAAGGGACCATTGGTGGGGAGAGGGAAGAGATACCTTGAGGCAGGAGAGGTAGAAGAACATAGGTGATATTAAGGGAAAATAGAAATAATGGGAAGGAGCCTGTGGTGGTACACACTTTTAATCCCAGCACTGGGGAGGCAGAGGCAGGCGGATCTCTGTGAGTTCGAGGCCAGCCTGGTCTACAGAGTGAGATCCAGGACAGGCTTCAAAGCTACATAGAGAAACCCTGTCTCGAACAACAACAACAACAACAACAATAATAATAATAATGGGAAGGACAATTCAGTGGGGAGAGGAATGGCATGGCAGAGCAGAGGAAGGCAAAGGGAGGAATAACTAACATTTAGGATGTCTGAAAAGGCCACATGTAAACCTACTATTTTATATACTTCATAATTTTTTTATTAAAAAGAGTTTAATTGGAGTTACCATACACAGAGGATTATGCTGTTCCTAGAAGCGGTGGGGTTGCCAAATAAAAAGTCCAGTGCCAAGTGTTCCAGACACCTCCAAAACAATACAACCAGGACTCCATGGTAAGGCCATATTGCTCAAGACGCCACACTCATTGGTCATAGACATGAAAAAATCAAGTTAGTACTGACCAGGAAGTGTCCATCCTGATGGGCAGCTTTCTTAGGACTGGGAGGTGCTATGTAGGCTGCTGGAGGAAAATGCCAACGGTGAATTCTGGGAGCTTCAATAATGACCATCGTGGTATGACATACCATGGGGCAATGGTGGTATGAACAGTATGTGAGCAAGCAACAACTTTCTGATTGGATTTAAGGCCCGCTTCACAAAAGGAAACAGACGCCTGGTACTAAATCCAGCCAAGAACTCATGATCGGGGAGCTTACAGGCCCCAAGGGTGAATCTACTCCTAGAGTTCTGTTAAGTGGGCATAGTGCCAAACGACACTCTAAATTTTATCTCTATATCCACAGATTAATACAGCTCTCAGAACTCATCACCAAGTTCCTTTGTGTTGTGGACAACGGTTATCACAGAAACTCACAGCTAGTCAGAGTTCAGGTAATAAAGGTCAGTGGAGTGCTCAGCTACGAATGGGGTATCTCTATCAGCCTCCCCATAAGGCTCAGGGACCATTACAGAAGAGGGGTGAAGGGATTTTAAGAGCCAGAAGCCAGGGACTACTGGAGTGAAACCGTGTCTCCAGGACATGACAAGCCCACTGCACTCATGAACTCACAACAGCCACGGTGGCCTGCACAAGGCCTGGACACCATTAAGCCAGCCAACATTCTAATATTGAGGGGGAAGGCATCCAAGAGTCCCCATTCCTAACTGAGTAGCCGTGGATGGTTGATGGCTTCTCCAGAAAGGAAAGCCGTTTTTTGTTTGTTTGTTTTGTTTTGTTTTTTTAAGGGTGTGGTTCCTGGCAGGTCCATCATTCTTCAGAGGATAGTCCCCTATCCAGGAGCATATGAACAACACAGACTGGACTCAATGGGTTATTAAAAAATAAAAAAGTGCCGGGCAGTGGTGGCACACGCCTTTAATCCCAGCACTCGGGAGGCAGAGGCAGGCGGATCTCTGTGAGTTCGAGGCCGGCCTGGTCTACAGGCGAGTTCCAGGACAGGCACCAAAACTACACAGAGAAACCCTGTCTCGAAAAAAACAAAAATAAAATAAAATAAAAAGATGACACAAAGTTTAGTGGGATAGGGAGGTGGATGGATCTTGGAGCAGTTATAAGGAGGAAGGACAGTGAATATGATCAAAATACAGTGTATGAAATTCTTAAAGGTTTTTGTTATTATAGTTTTGTTCTGTTTTTTTTGAGACTGGGTTTTTCTGTGTAGCCCTGGCTGTCCTGGAACTCGCTCTATAGACCAGGCTGGCCTAGAACTCTGAGATCCAAGATCCGCCAGCCTCTTCCTATGCTGGTCAGATGTGTGCCATCATGCCTGGTGAAATTCTCAAACATTAAAATATGTATTATATTTTAAAGAAAGAATATCTGGGGGCTGGAGAGATGACTCAGGTTAAGAGCACTGGCTACCCTTCCAGAGGTCCTGAGTTCAATTCCCAGCAACTACATGGTGGCTCATAACCATCTATAATGAGATCTGGTGCCCTCTTCTGGCAGGCAGGGATACATGCAGTCAGAACACGATATACTTAATAAATAAATAAATCTTTAAAAAACAAAACAAAACAGGAATACCTGATGGAGCTTTGTGATTTACTACCTAGATGAAGTTCACAAATTTGCAACACACTGGGCAGTGGCTTCATCAGTAAAGGGAAGACAATTGTGCTGGTTCTTTTCCACGACACAAGGTTAGCACACTCACAAGAGAAAAAACAGGGTCACTTATGAGTGTAGTTCATATCTATGAAGTCCTGTGTGTATTGGATGGGATCACATTGTTTCCACTACAGAACAAACTCACAGTCCAACGGCAGCTTTATTCCTCCGACAGAAACCCCCCAAGGGACCAGTTAGCAAAGCCTGCCCACAGCTCAGGTGGGGAGAGGCGAGAGGAGTCCAGAGCACAGCCAGCTTGCCACACTGCGAATGTTCAGGATGCTGTTTCTTTTTCTCCAGGACCACTTAACTGTGAGCAGTATGAGTGTGTTTCCACCAGCCTGTGCTGCCCCCGCTGTGAATCTGTGTTTGAGCCCAGTATCCCAGTGTCTAAAACACACCTGTTTCCACTCGGGTGTCCAGAACCTCAACTTATCTGTGCCAAACAAACCACCTTCCTTACTCAGATTCTTTTCTCAATGTCCCCAGTTCTGTCAGTAATACTGCTAGATTTATCAAGATATAACTGACGAATAAAAATTGTATGTATTTCAACAGTTCATGATATTCAGGATACGGCATGAAATGATCGCCAGAGTCAAATTAATATACCTATCGCCTTGCATGTGGTATGGGAAGAATAGTTAAGGTTTATTCGTATTCATGAAGACAATCCCATTATTAACTGTTGTTATTATGCTGTACATTATTAAGTCTATAAAATATGTCCATTTTATAACTGAAAAATCGCTCCCTTCTATCATCTCCCCTACCTCTGTCCCATGGGAATAACTTTTCAACTATATTCCTTGAGTACAGTGTTTCAAGATTTCACACATCAGTGAAATATTTGTTTTTGTGTAGCTGATTTATTTCATGTAGTAAAATGTCCTCCATGTTGTCACAAATGGCACGATCTCCTTTTCTAAAACATGAATAATATTCTGTTGTTTGTGCTCGTCACATCTTCATTATCTTCTCAACCATCAATAGATAAATAACCTGATTCTATCTTGGCTATTACGAGGAATGCCATAACTATGGGGGTGCAGTCACCTCTCTGTCTCCTTGTTTTCTTTCCTTTATGTGTGTAAGGATACTGGATCAAATGACCAAGTTGACATTTTTAAATTCCATTATCTGTTTTTCTAAGTGTGTATGAATGCATCCTGTGTGTGCCAGGGTACCCATGTGGAGGTTACGAGATAACTCTTGGGACTTGGTACTCTGTTTCCACCATGAGGGTCCTGGGAAACTGAACACATGTCATCAGGATTTATGGCATGTACCTTCACCTGTTGAACCATTTCTCTGGCCCTAAATTTTTTATTTATTTTTTTAGGAATGTTTAGACTGTTACCATAGTGGCTGTATCAGTTCATATTCCACTAATACTACATAAGGAATCTTTTTTCTCCAAATCCTCACTAATGCTTATTACCTTTTGACTTCTTTTTAAGAGATTTATTTATTTATGTATTTTATGTATATGAGTGCTCTATTTGCACGAATAACAGCAGAGGGCATCAGATCCCATTACAGATGGTTGTGAGCCACCATGTGGTTGCTGGGATTCGAACTCAGGACCTCTGGAAGAACAGCCAGTGCTCTTAACCTCTGAGCCATCTCTCCAGACCACCTTTCAACTTTTTGATGACAGCCATTCCAAAAGGTAGAGGTGATAACTCATTGTGATATTGATTTTCTTTTTCTTTAAACATTTTGCTGGTATTTATTTTATGTGTATGAGTGCACGTATGTATGTGCACCGTGTGTGTGTGGTACCCAGAGAGTTAAGAAGAGGGTGTGGGATCCCCTGGAACTAGAGTTACAGATGGTTGTGAGTCTCCTTGTGGATGCTGGGAATTTAACTTAGTTCCTTCACAAGAGCAGCCAATGCTTCTCACCACTGAACTACCTCTCTAACCTAAATTAACGTTTTCTTGATGATTAGTGAAGTTGAGTACCTTTTCAGAGACCTGCTGCCCATTTATTTATTTTCTTAGGGAAAGTATCTATTCAAGTCCTCTGCCCATTTCTTAATTGGAACATACACCTCTTTGCTGTCAAGTTCTATGAGTTTCTAATACATCTGGACACTGACCCCTTATGGATATGAGGAATGCAAGTAATTCTCTTCCTTTTTAGGTTGTCTTTTAATCGTTGCGTCCTTTGCTATCCAGGACCATTTTTCTCTCAGTCATCTGATCTCACACCTTGATACTCCTGACTCCACCTCCAGGAATCAGTGTTAGCCCTCACTGTGCAAACTCTCTGGATTATTTTTTCATTGCATTTCTAAAGTATATATATTTTTTCACTTGCTAGCTTAGTTCAGTTTATGGGGCTATAATACAATACCTGAGGCTGGGCAGTTTATAAAGAAAGAGAGTTCATTATCTCAGTCCTGGAGGTCCTAGAGCATTGTTCCTGAATCTCCTTAGAGTCTGGTGAGGGCCTCGTTCTGCTTCAGCTCATGGTACAGAGTGAAAGAGAGGTGGAGGACACGTAGAAGAGTGTGTGTACGAGAGAGAGGCTGAGGGTAGGGAAGCCGACCCACCCTAGCAACCCACTCTCTTGGTAGTAGTTAATCCAGTCCCATGTTACTTCGTTCTCACGAGATAGAGCTAAGCCAGCCTCCAGAGAAAGACATTCATCTACTTAGGAGGGCAGTACCTCCATGAAATGGCCCTCCGCTAGGCCACAGCTCTTACAGGTCCTGTCACCTGTCAGGACAGTTATATGGGGATCAAGTTTCTAGAATTTGGGGGGAGAGGGAGCCATATCCAAGTTATAGTGCCTGACTTTTCTTTTTCTTTTTCCTTTTTTTATTTTTTTATTTTTTTCGAGACAGGGTTTCTCTGTAGCTTTGTGCCTTTCCTGGAACTCGCTTTGTAGACCAACCTGGCCTCGAACTCACAGAGATCCGCCTGGCTCTGTCTCCCGAGTGCTGGGATTAAAGGTGTGCGCCACCACCTCCCGGCCTGACTTTTCCATTACCCCTGTGGTAGTTTGAATATAATTGGTCCCCATAAGCTCATAGGAGCTGCACTATTAGGAGGTATGGCCTCATTGGAGTAGGTGTGGACTTGTTGGAGGAAGTGTGTCACCGTGGGAGGGAGCTTTGAGGTCTCTTATGTCCAAGCTACGGCCCAGTGTCACAATTCATTTTCTGTTGCCTGTAGATCAAGATATATATAGAACTCTCCGCTCTTCCTCCAGCACCATGTCTGCCTGCATGCTGCCAAGTTCCACCGTGATGATAATGGACTGAACCTCTGAACTATGAGTGAGCCACCCCAATCAAATGTTTTCCCTTTATGAGAGTTACCGTGGTCATGGTGTCTCTTCTCAGCAGTAGAACCCCAACGGAGATAATGCCCATCCCCTACTTACACCACTAGAGCCCCCTTCCTCCTCCCCTTATTCTGTGATCTGTGGTAGATGCAACGGCAGTGTTACCTTTTTAAGACACAGTTTTCAACTCCACACAGAGCTTTTCACGAAGTCTAGACAGGTTCTGTAAGAGAGTCTAAACCCAGAATTTCAGCTGCCACAAGCAGATTCATCATGAACAAATCAAAGATCACTCTGCTTTCAATCCATGAACTGTAGGAAATGTTTATGATACATATGGCAACAGGCTGGTTTACTTAATGTGCCAGTGAGCTTTTAAAGAATCACTAAGAGTCAGGCACACTGGCTCACTCCTTTGGTCTCTGTTCTTAGGAGGCCAAGTCAGGAGGATTGTAGTGTGTTCCAGGGTGGGTTGGGCTACATAGTGAGCTCCAGACCAACCTGGCCTTTAGAACCTGCCTCCCCATCAAAAAAAAAATCACGAAGAAGGGATTGAGAGTGTAGGGCAGTTGTAGAGTGCTCAGCCTAGTTCAATCTTCAGGGGGTTCCCTCCCCTCTCGGAGGAAAAAAAGAGAAAATTCATCAAGAAAAGAATAACAATAACAAAAAACCCAAACCCAAACAGTATAGAACTAGATGCCTCAGTAAATGCTACACTTAAAAGTCACCTCTTACCAGCTGACCTTGAGATGGGAGGCTAACTTGGTTTACCCACGTGGGTCCTAAGCAATCACAAGTGTCTTTGAATGTAGAAAAGGAGGCAAGAAGGTTGGAGTGATGAGCTGTGAGAAAAAAAATGATCCTGTCTCTCTCTCTCTCTCTCTCTGGATTTGGAGAAGAATGGAAGAGCTCAAGAGGCAAGGGATGGGCACAGCCTCTGGAAGCTAGAAAGCACAAGGGAAAAAATATGCTTAGTTTTCCATAGAAGCCTCCAGAAGGATGTAGCCTGGTGCACACCTTGATGGACTTGAGACAACCAAAACTGTGAGATAATAAATTTGTCACTTGGACATTTCAAACTTTTTAAAGAAGTGATGATCGTGTATTTCTTTTTTCAGTAAGGAAAAAAAAGACTTAAAAAATCCCATCGCACAAATACTTCAGTGTGATGTGTACCCCCCCCCCCGACATTTCTGCCCTCCCCTCCCGTGTATGTGTGTGACTGAGAATTGAACCTAGGACCTTGTGTAAATGCTCTTCCACTGAACCAACTCCCACTTTTTAAAAGGTTTATTATTGGGTTTTATTTGAGACAGATTCTTACACTGTAGCCCATTCAAGCCTGAAACTCATTTTGTAGCCCAGGTTTGTTTTGAACTTGAGGCAACCCTCCTGCCTCAGCCTCTCCAGTGCTGGGATTCAGGTATGAAGACAACCTAGTTTTTTAAGGTTTTGAGATAGTTTTGATAATTTGTGTAGGATAATCTTGAATTCACTCTGTAGACCGTGAAGGGAGGCCTTGAACTTGGAATCCTCCTGCCTCACTTTCCCAAGTAGCTGGAATTTCAGTCCTAACTTTAACACGGCATATGGAAAGCTCCTTCGTTTGACCCTACGGCTAACTTCACTTTATCATATCTCCTCCTGCTAAGGTCTGTTTGTGTCCCTCTAAAATGCATATCTTGAAACCTCCAATGTGAGGGCATTAAGAGGCGGGGCCTTCGAAAGGCGACTAGGTCGTGAGGGTGGAGCCCTATGAAAGAGATTAATACCCTTTAGAAGGCGGAAGGGATCCGGAGACGGCCCAGTGGGAAAGCATTTGCTGTGTGAGCACAAGGACCTGAATTTGAACCCTCAGAACCAGCACAAGAGCTGAGTACAATAGTGCATATTTATAATCCCAGCGCTCCTAGGGAGAGATGGGAAACAGACACAAGAGAGTCCTTGAAACCTAGCATTCAGCTAGCCTGGCACACCCAGTAGCAAACAATAAAGAATCCCTATTGCAAGCAAGGTTGAAGGGGAGGACCAACACCCAAGGCTGTCCTCTGTTCTCCATAGGCAGGCCGGCCGTTGGTACACATGTTCCCCCAACACACACACACACACACACACACACACACACACACACACGCCAAACAAACAAACAAAAAACAGTTACAAAGTTACAAGTACTTGGCACCTGGGACATGGTAGATGTTATGCCCAAATTGTGGAGACCCCCCAAAAGACCACCACAGAGACCAAATCTCGTATGTCAAAGCAAAGAGCCTTTATTTCAAGCTCGGAGCTTGGTCTCTCTGTCTGTCCGACCCAACAGTGAGAGCAGAGAGCCCCAGGGCCCTGAACCTGAACAGGGTGGGGTTTTAAATCATAGCAGAGATTGGGGTGAGGGGATTTCCAGGATTCAGGACCCTGATTGGCTGACATTTGTCTAGGGGTATAGGTGTGTGCTGGGAATGTTTGGGATGTCAGATATTTCCCCTTAGATGCGGGCCCTCCCTGGGTGAGGTCAGCTTATGGCTTTTCCTGGATCCAGGTGTTGCCTGCCAGTAAGCCTGTCACAGAAGCCGGGTTTGATCCCTAAGCCTGTCATGGCAGCTGTGTGGTCAAGTTGTTTTGGGCCTCCCACAGTAGACATACCACTATTACTTAAGTGAATGACCTAAACAATGTGGCAATCATCTTTTTAACCTAATGAACACTGCCCTACACATAAACCTTTTAGACTACTGCAAGAGTTCTAATACAAACTTTCCTCCCAACCTGAAATCCTAACCCAGCTCTTTCCGAATTTTTATTCATCTTAACTCCTACTTTGACAACTGCCCTGCTGGGAGGGTGAGGTTCGCCTGTGATCTCAGCTCCTGGGGGTGGACGCAGGCGCTTTGGTGTCAGGTCAGCGTAAACTGAGGTTTTGGTGGCGTTGTGGGACTATGAAGTAGTATGAGTTTTTCACTTTTCTTTCCTTCGGTGGTGTAGATCAAAGCCTGAGTCTTGTACGTGACTGGTCAATGCTCTACCACTGAGGTGCACCTCCAGTCCCATCTCCGTTTTTCTTAGTGAGTAGCTTCAAATTTTTTCACTGTTAAAGTACCAGAGTACCAACTATAGCTCAGTTGATAGAGTGCTTGTCTAGTATACATGAAACCCTGGGATTGATCCCAGCCCTACATAAACCGGACTTGGTCAAGAGTGCCTGTAATCCCAGCACTTGGGAAATAGAAGCAGGCAGGACAATCAGAAGTTCAAGATCACCCTTACCTCATAGGGAGTTTGAGGTAAGCCTGGGCTACATGACACCCCCCCTCTCCCCATTTCATATACTCAGGAAAAAAACATTGTTATCCTCTTTTTAACTTTTATTTAGGTCTTTCATCCAATTCGTTTGTTCACATAACCAAGGTTTAAGGTATGCCACATGATTTGTAGGTGTTAGATTCAAAGTCATTGAAATACGCTCCCTTCTTACTGGATGTGGTGACACACGCCTGTGAACCCAGCACTCAAGACCAGCCTGGGCTACATAGTGAGTTCTAGATCAGCCTGGACTACATAGTGAGTTCTAGACCAACCTGGACTACATAGTGAGTTCTAGACCAGCCTGGACTACATAGTGAGTTCTAGACCAGCCTGGACTAGATCAGTCTGGACTACATAGTGAGTTCTAGATCAGCCTGGACTACATAGTGAGTTCTAGATCAGCCTGGACT
>CABHPQ010155351.1:16629-27205 GCA_902168405.1 Peromyscus aztecus
TCTAGATCAGCCTGGACTACATAGTGAGTTCTAGATCAGCCTGGACTGCATAGCAAGACTGTCTTAGAAAAGAAGGCCAAAGAGCCGGGCCATGGTGGCACATGCCTTTAATCCCAGCACTCGGGAGGCAGAGCCAAGCGAATCTCTGTGAGTTCAAGGCCAGCCTAGGCTACCAAGTGAATTCCAGGAAAGGCGCAAAGCTACACAGAGAAACCCTGTCTCGAAAAATCAAAATAAATAAATAAATAAAATAAAAATAAAATAAAACCATATATATGATATAGGAATGATTTTCCCAAAAAGAAGTCAGCCAATTATAGCCAGAGAGCTAAACCAATAATTACACAAAAAGCTCCTTTGTACATACATACCTATTTATGTATGTCTGTGTATTCTTAATATTTATTTATTTGTGTGTATGGTGTGTGAGTGTGAGTTGTATGCTATGGCACACACACAGAGATCAGAGGACAGCTTTTAGGAGTTACTCCTCTATTCCTACCTTGTTGAGACAGGGGCTCTGGTTTCTGCCATACTGTATATACTAGCTTAAGAGGCCCAGGCACTTCCAACATCCTTCTGTCTCTGCCTCACACCTCACTGTACAAGTGCCAGGATTACAGGCACATACCATCACAGGAGGCTTGCTGTATTCCAGGGATTGAACGTGGGTCATTACGTATGAATCAATGATTGTCTTAAATCAGTCTCTATGTTTGATGCAACCCAGATGAAATCTACATAGAATTTATTAGGAGAGCATTTACTAATCCTCTTAAGTTTATTGCAAAGGATAAATGCCAAGAATTTTTTAAAAAATGTATGAAGAACAATTAGAAATACTTTGCCTGACGATACCGACATGTCGTTTAAGATACCAGCCAGGTGGCGGCGGTGGCGGAGGCGGCGCACGCTTTTAATCCCAGCACTCAGGAGGCAGAACCAGGCGGATCTCTGTGAGTTCGAGGCCAACCTGGTCTACAGAGCGAGTTCCAGGAAAGGGGCAAAGCTACACAGAGAAACCCTGTCTCAAAAAACGGAAAAAAAAAAAAAGATACCAGTAGACAAACAACATGTTATTTATTGACAGTGTATGAGAATTAGTGTATGAAAATAGAACATACATTCCAGAAACACCCTTAATTTAAAGCTTGTCTTCATTTGAGCTTTCAAATTAGAAAGGAAGTAATAGAGTATCTGATGAACACTGTTGGAATAATCACCGGTTGTGGGGAAAGAATCTTATACTTAAATTGAGTAGGGCTGGAGCACAGCTCAGTCTAGAGCACTCGTTCGTGGGGCCCTGGGTTTGACCTTTAGCACCACAAAATGGACCAATGAGCTTGTCTTTCCTCATGTTTTTCTTTCTTACTGTTGTTGTGAAAATAAAAATGGTCTGTGTGGGGTGCCTAGGAGAAATTGTGGTTTATAGCAACGCTCAAGATAACATTCACTTCCACCAGCAACCGTTGGAAATTAGAATGACTGTTAGACTCCCTGGACTTGCAAACAAACAAACGAAACCCAGCTAGTCACTGCATTTGATGATGTGTCTCAGAACAACTGGTCACTGAAACATCGAACAAAATGCCTGTTCTGCTTGCTATTCACGTGACAGCTCATTTGCCCCAAATCTAATAACGTGTCTCTGTTCCACATGCGGATGTGTCCTTAAAAGCAATACACCTAACACAAATCAAGAGCCTCCAACCCCAGAGGACGCAGTTCTGTTTCTCTAAATGTCTGAGCTTAATTTCTAAAAAGGGTTTTTTTTAGGCCAAATGTTTCCCAGAAAGCCAAGGGACAGAGTGGAGCCGGGGTATGAGAAGATGTGCATTTACGTCTTGGCTCGATTACACATGCAACCAGCTGCCTTATCGGCAGCCACACTTGGAGACATTTGTTCCCTCAAACACAAACTAGAAAGAACTGTTGCTTTTCTTATTTCAAAGGCAGTTGAAGAGGCACACATACCTTACAGATCTGAGTGACAAAATTAGGTATTGGTTGGTATGCAGGTCTTCTGGTTCATATTATGATAAATCATAAATTCTTAATCTTCTTCTTCCCAAACATCCTTTTTATCTCCATTCAACATAATTAGTTCTTAACTTGAATGTGAATCAAACTGAATTTGTGTGAAGGTATCAAAATACTACCCGTTGCTTGCTAGGAATTATAAAGAATGTGTGGATAATTAATTTCATGTCAACTTGGCTGGGTCAGAGTCCAGGTATTTGGCCAAATGCTCTTCTGGCTTTTCTGTGTTTTGATGAGATCATCATTTAAATTGGTAGACTGTGTAAAGCAGACAGCCCCTCCCCCCTAATGTGAGGAGACCTCAGCTAGTCAGCTGAAGGCCCGGATAGAACAAAAGGCAGCTTTCTCTCAAGTATGAGAGAGCTCTGCCTGACAGCCTTCAATGAGACTGGAATAATGGCTCTCCTAGTTTTCTGGCCTTCAGAACCCACACTGGGACATTTGGATGCACTCGCATTCACGATCATGTGAAACAGTTCCCTATAATAAATAGGTAGGCACATCATTATTATATAGAAATTGCTCTTGAAACGACAGTAGAATTTTCCTAACAGGCCATATCTAGACATTGTCTGCATTTTCTGGCATTTATGTCTGAATTGCAAAAGCAAGGAGAGTTCTAATGAGAGTTTTTTAGTGGCTTCTTTCCTATTCCCACCTGCAGCCTTGAGTTACTTTGTGGTGATGATGATGACGACGACAATGACGACGACGACGATGATTACTATTACTATTGAGACAGGGCCTTGTCTTGTAACCCAGGCTGGCCGGGAACTGGCAATCTTACCTCTGCCTCCCGAGTGATGGTACAGGTTTGTGAGATCATGCTTGGCACTATTTAGCAGAGAGTAATTTACATAGTCGAGGAATCTTCTGGTACCCAGTAATCCTAGAAGGGTGGGGTGGGAAAAGGCACTGAGGTTTGTTTCCTCGGGCAATTGGGTCACTGGATTTTACAGAATTCCATCTTCTAATCATGTCCTTAGATCATGTCAAATGTAAGCCACTGCATACAAAAGGATGACAGGTAAGAAAAGCCTCACGGGCTGGGCAGAGTGGCACTTGCCTTGAATTCTAGTGCTCAGGAGGCAAAGGCAGGTGCAGTCTGATCCCTTGGAGTTTGAGTCCAGCCTGGTCTACTTAGTGAGTTCCAGACCAGCTAGAGCTACAAAGAAAAAAAGAAAAGAAAACCCTCAGGTAGGATGGGGCAGTGTCCCCAAAGAAGCAAGACAGACCATGTAAAGAACAAAGTTAGTCTGGAGATAATGCACACATCTGTAATTTTAGCATTCAGGAAGCTGAGGCAGGAGGACTGCTCGGAGTCTGAGGCCAATTTGGGTTGTATAGTGAGTTCCAGGCCAAACTGTGCTACAGACTGAGACTGTGACTCAAAACAACAACAAAAACAAGGAGGAGGGAGTTAACGAATGAGGAATCCAATCACACCTTACCAAGTCACTTACGGAAGCCTTGTGGCACAATCCTGGCTAATTAGTAAGGATAAAGATCAAATCTTCACTCAAATGCTGATGAGCCCATCGGCTGTCCTATGACTAGTTTCCTTTGCTCATTCAGTCTTCTGTTCAAAGAACAAAACCAAGGGGGCCCTGTTCTCAGCCACTCATTGAGGTTTTCAGAATACACTGTAGAGTATTCTTGCATTTTTTTATTGGCCAGAGATTAGCTGAGTGGTTGGAGGGGTTTTATTCTAAACAATGTATCTTTAGAAACGGGAAGTCTTTATTTTAAACAGTGTATCTTGTTTAAATCACCCCCACTCACCCCTACTCCTCTGGTGCATCCCCAACACACTCCCCTCTCTACTTCTTATGTCTTCTCTCTCTCTCTCTCTCTCTCTCTCTCTCTCTCTCTCTCTCTCTCTCTCTCCTGGAAACCCAGTGCATACAATTACTACTGCCTGCCGGCAAGCTGACTAATATAGGTGGCTTGATCTTGCATGGGTCTTGTGCAGGTAACCACAGTGGCAGTGAGTTCACAAGTACAGTGCTCTCGTCCTGTCCCGCCCGAAGACGGGCATCTCCCAGCACTCTTCTCAGTCCACCCGCTCTTATAATCTTTCTGATCCCTCCTCTTTGATATTATTCACTGAGCCTTTCAACAGGGCAGGTGGTAGTAGTGGTTGATACAGATGTCCCTATCTGGGGCTGAGCCCTCAATAATCACTTAATCTCAGCAATTCGACAGTTCTAAGTCTGCATTTAACCACTGCAGAGACGAGCTTCTCTAGCCAACGTTGAGGGCAGCACTAAGCTATGTGTATGAACATAAATGTTTAGAAGGCAGCTTGGCAGCACGTCTATTTAGTGAGATAATCGTACCAGGTTCCCCACTAGGGACTACGGCCTTCCCAGCCACGGACTTTTGACTAAGTCTGCAGTATCAAGCATGAATTTCCTCCTGTGGAACAGGCCTCAGATCCAATGCAAAAGTAGGTGGTTACTCTCATAACGGCTGTGCCATTATTTCACCAGTGGGTATATCTTGATTGGCAGCCCAGAACTGTAGCCTGTAGGGTTTGATGGTGGGTAATACCGTTGATGGCTTTTTCTCCTTCATCTGTCTTGCATAACATCTTCTGGCACTGTGAAAAGTATCCACTGTGAAAGCATTCATGTCAATTTCAGCTTGATTCCTCTATGTCCCGCAACTAAAGTGTGTTGTACTTTCAGCAACAGAGTCTGACCATCTAGTTCTGGTGGACAACCAAGCGCAGTGGCAATAGCCTGGTGTTGTTTTGGGGGCTTCTCGAATTCCCTGATAAATAATTTCTAGGGAGATAATTCCACACCCAGCACTGAGAATTTTATTTAATCACTCGTGTATTCTGGGAGAAGCATAGTCCACCCATGCAGAATACCTGTATTAAAACTCTTCTAAATATATGTTTACATTTTGTATGTCTAGGGTGTTTTGCCTGCATGTATGTCTGTGCATCATACTTATGCACTACCTGCAGAGACCAAGAGAGGACAGCAGATCCCCTTGGACTGGAGTTACAGATGTCTGTGAGTCATCACGTGGATTCTGGGAACCAAACCTGGGTTCTTTGCAAGAGCAACAAATGCTCTTAACCACTGAGCCACTTCTTCAGCCCCTCTGCTCAGTGGTTTAAGAGGACTTGTTGCTGTTGCAAAGGACCCAAAATTTAAGTTCCCAGTACCCATATGGTGGCTTACGACCATCTCTAACTCCTGTTTAGGTTCAGAGGACTGATGTCCTCTTCTGAACTCAAAGAGTACCAGACATGCACATGGTGCACACACATACATACATACAAGCAGGCAAACACTCACACACATAAAAAATAAAACCTTAAAAAATCATATTTTTAATTCACTCCCAAAGTGATGGATTTCCATATACTATTAGCTTTGCTACTCTCACGCCTTGGTCTCCTGTCTTGGAACCGCCATCCTTGCTTAAATCTTTAATCCCCGGGATCCCTTCCTTCTCCTTTCGTATCATACATGTTCTACCATCCACTCTCTCACGGGCCCTTTCTAGCTTCCTGAGCTCTACAAATTAAGCACACAAATCTAAAAATTCAAAGCTAGTACCCGCATGAGATGAACATGCGTCGTTTGTCATTCTGGGCCTGGGTTGTCTCATTTAATACAGTACCTTTACAGTTCAATCCGTTCGCTTGCACAATTCACTTTTCTTTATAGCTGCTATTTTGTTGACTATTAGAATAGCAACATTGGCTTGTTTCCTGGGATCATTTGCTTGGAATCACTTTTGCCACCCTTTCAGCCTAAGGTAATATCTCTCTTTTACGGTGAGCTGTGTTTCTTGGGGGCTGCTGCTTTTTGGTCCAGTCTATGTCTTTTGAGGAACTGAGACCATTAATATTCACAATTGTCATTGAAGGTTATGCACTGATTCCTGCCATATTTTGGATTTTGTGTTGTTTGTTCCTTTTTCTCTATTGCGTATTATTATTCTGGTATGATTTATTCTTTCCTGTGGCCTCATCATGGGTGGATTTACTTTTCCTCATCTGCAGGGCTGGCTTAGTAATCATAAATCCCTTTAGTCTAGTTTTATAATGGAAAGTTTTTATTGTCCTTTAATTCTGACAGATAGCATAGTAGTCTGAGTTGGTAGCTGTTATCTTTCAGAATTTGAAATACATCACTCCAAGCCCTTCTTGATTTTAAAGTTTCAGATGAATAATTTCACATTGTTCTGAGGGACCTGCCTTTCTCTGTGAGTTGATGTGTCTTTCTGCGGTCAGCATGCTCTCTTTGTTCTGCATATCCAGTGTTTTGATTATAATCTGACAAGAGGAGGTTCTTTCCTGGGCTTGTCTGTGTGTTGCCCCGTGTACCTGCGTCGGCCCCTCTTTCCCTGACTCTGGGAAGTTTTCTGTTATGATTCTTTTTGAAGTGTTTTTTTTTTCTATGACTTTAGGATGAGATTCCTCTCTATGCCTATACCCCATGATTTTGGCCTTTTCAGAGTGTCTCATACCTCCTGGGATGACCACTGGTACCTTCTGGTTTTATCTTTGCCCTGGTTGGACTGTTCCAGTTCCCCCGATCTTGTCTTCAAGTGCAGACACTCTATCCTCTCCCTCATCCACTCTACTGCTGAGACCTTCCACAGTTTTTTATTTGACTTACTGTGGGTTTTTTTTTTGTTTTGTTTTGTTTTGTTTTGTTTTTCAAGACGGAGTTTCTCTGTGTAGCTTTGCGCCTTTCCTGGAACTCAGTAGCCCAGGCTGGCCTCGAACTCACAGAGATCCGCCTGCCTCTGCCTCCCGAGTGCTGGGATTAAAGGCGTGCGCCACCACCGCCCGGCCTACTGTGTTTTTTATTTAGAGCATTTCAGATTAGTTTTTCTTTGCTTGGCATATTAGTATTTATCAGCCTTATTCTTTCACTTGACACATTTGCAGTCTTCAAGTGGGACTTGATGTGGTAGTGTTGAGTGAGTAGTTCAGAAAATAATGCCTCAGTCCAGGAGCTCTGGGTGCCTGGTGTCACTCTATATTAACTCTGAGTAAGGTATTAACTAGGAGACTAACTGCATCTGTTTGATGTTACCACTGGGTACTAGCTGACCAATAACAGCGGCCCCTTCCTCTTCTCTAACTGTTGGAGGGTAAGCAACCAAGGACAGTGCGGAGTAGACTGGATTTCTGTTGGTAAGATTAGAAGCTGATCAGAACCAGAATGAGTAAGGAGGAGAAAGTGTTAGATTAACTTTGAAACAAGAAAAAGAAAATTGAGCCAGGCGGTGGTGGCGCACGCCTTTAATCCCAGCACTCGAGAGGCAGAGGCAGGTGGATCTCTGTGAGTTTGAGGCTAGCCTGGTCTATAGAGAGTTCCAGGACAGCTAGGGCTACACAGAGAAACCCTGTCTCAAAACAAACAAACAAACAAACAAACAAACAAACATAGCTAGGAAAGGAAAGTTGGGGTCTTGTTGGGGTCCACAGATTTTAGAGTTTGTTAAAGCTAATGGAAGGCTATAATTAAGCAGTAAAAAGAGCAGGCTATAGAATGAGAGAAAGAAGAAACTATGTAGGAATAAGGACTGTATGAGGTGTGACTGGGGTATAGCAGAGAATGCTTTACAGTAGACTGGTGCAGAAACATACCCAACAGTCCTAAGCCCTAACTGAGCAACGTACAAACAAAAGCAAAGCCATCACAAAACATATGCAAGAGTAGAAATTAAGTGATAGAAAACAAGAGGTCAAGTCAGTAATTCTGGAATGAACTTCTGGCACAGCTAGGCTGAGTTGATCTCTGGCTCTAGCAGGTTGCACACGGTACCATGTGGCAGTGGCAGCCTTGGTGCTTTGGGGGTTCTAACACATTTCTGTTCCTAGTTTTGTCTCCTATTTGAGTCAGGGATAATATGTATGTTGTCTGGAGGAAAATCTCGTCCTTAGAGAGGGGTTGTGGTGATGAGAGAGAGTGTGCATGTGCACACGCGCGTGCGCGCGCGCACGCACACACACACACACACACACACACAGAGGCAGGAGACTGATGTTAGCTGTCTTCCTTGGTTGCTTTCCATCTTATTTTTGAGACAGGGACTCCCACTGAACCTAGAGCTCGCTGAGCAGCTGGACTGTCTGGCCAGTGAGCCCCTGGCACATGCTGCCTGTCCAGCTTTCTATGGGAGTGCTCGGGTCCTTGCGCTTGCAGGGGACACACTTCAGTGACTGAGCCTTCTCCCCAGTGCAATGTCCATATTCTAAGTATGGTACCATGACGACGGTCAGTGTTTTGTTTTGTTTGTCTTTGTCACCTTGACACAAACGAGGGCCATCTGGAAAGAGGGAACTTCAATTTAGAAAATGCTTCCTTAAGATCGGCCCGTAGGCAAGCCTGTGGGCATTTTCTTGATTAATGACTGATGTGGGTGACCCCAACCCACTGTCCTCAGTGCCACCTCAGAGGGTAAGTGCTCCTGAGCTGTATGAAAAAGCAGGCTGAGCAAACCAGGGAGAGCAAACCAGAAAGCAGCACTCCTCCATGGCCTCTGCTTCAGTTCCTGCCTCCAGGCTCCTGTTTGAGAGTTTCTGCCTGACTTCCTTCCATGATGTACTACAAGCTGTAGGATGAGATAAACCTTCT
Source organism: Peromyscus aztecus (assembly GCA_902168405.1). Taxonomy (NCBI): domain Eukaryota; kingdom Metazoa; phylum Chordata; class Mammalia; order Rodentia; family Cricetidae; genus Peromyscus; species Peromyscus aztecus. Next base: position 25,287 of record CABHPQ010155351.1, read on the forward strand.
GCTCCCCAAGTTGCTTTTGGTCATGGTGGTTTTTGTTTTGTTTTGTCTTGTTTTGTTTTGTTTTTGAGACAGGGTCTCTCTCTGTAGCCCTGGATGTCCTGGAACTCAAAGATCCACCTGCTTCTGCCTCCCTAGTGCTGGGATTCAAGGTGCGCGCCTCCACTGCCCACTCGTCACGGTGCTCATCACAGCAATAGAAAGTAGGAGAGCAGCAACAAGCAGCCTCCAAACACCAGGTCCCAGTCACTTTTTACTGCAATCCCATTTCTCACAGATGGCAATATTTTCTTCTGACTCATCTTAATTATTTTCTTATTTATAGGTGGGGCAGAAAAAAGCATTAGTTATAATTAAATTCCTTCTTTTAAAAAAATATTTATTCATTGTATGTAGACGCAGGTATGTGCATTCCACAGTGTGCATGGGGAGGTCAGAGGATAACTTTTTAGGAGTCGCTTCTTTCCTTCCATTGATTCTGAGGCAGGGTTTCTGGCTGTTGCACTATGTGCTCCGTATTATCTGGTTTGCTAGTTAGTGGGCCCACTGTTTCTACCCATCATCTTGCCATCAGGAATGCTGGAATTAAAGGTGGGTGCCAGGCTTTTTATATGGGCTCTGGGAGCAAATTCAGGTTGGTAGGTCTGTGTGGTGTGTCTTTATCCACTGAGGCATCTCCTAGGCCCTCAGTTCCTTCTTTAATAAGGGTGGGGATTAAGATCTACCAATTATGAGAGAAAACCTAGACAAGGTGTCGAGCCAGCCTCTAGCAATGCTCAAAAAGGCATGCAGACCCTGAGTCAACAAATGGGAAAGAAAGAATATTCATCTTCGATAATGGTCACAGCCAGGTGCATGTTTGCAACCCCAGCAGGAGATCAGGAGTTTTAAGCAAATCTGAGCTATATGAAACCATGTCTCAAGGGGGGAAAAAAAATCACAAAACCAAAATAAAAGGGTTACAACTTCAAGCAGTATTTGGGGGTATTTTCTTCTTTTCTTTTCTTTTTTCTTTTTTAAGAATTGAATAATTTGCTGGGCATGATGGTGCATGCCTTTAATCCCAGCACTAGGGAGGCAGAGGTAGGCAGATCTCTTGAGTTCGAGGCCAGCCTGATCTACAGAGTGAGTCCTTGGACAGCCAAGGCTACACAGAGAAATCTTGTCTCAAAAACCCAAAAATAAAATAAAATAATTGAATTATTACAGGCATTTGTACCTAAGCAACCAGTATTAATAAATTAACAGAGTATTTATAGTAGTGGGCTGAGGATGTAGCTCAGCGGGCAGAGTCTTTGTCTAACATGTGAGATGCCCTAGATCTCAGCCACAGGTCTATGTGATAGAAGACACCTGAAATTGTAGCATGGGGGTGGGAGGGGGTAGAGGCAGGAGAATCCGAGGTTTAAGGTCATTTTTGGTTATATACCAAGTTTGAGACTGGCCTGATACGAAACCTTGTCTCAAAAGGAAAAAAAAAAAAACCTTTCCATTTTCACAATACTCTTGAACTAATGGTATAAAACAGCACTTTAACAAACACACATTAAAGGCCAACAAATACTAACCACCATGAATACAAGGCCTAGTTCCCATTTGTGATTTTTTCCAGCCATTTAAATTAGTTCGTAAAAATCAGTGTTCTCTTCACATAAATGGAATTTGTTAAGACATTTCTATCTCTGCAACCATTCTAGTTTTGCCTGGCAGTGATGGTGCCCACCTCTAACAACCACTGCAGTCAGGAGTGATGGTGCCCACCTCCAACAACCACTGCAGTCAGGAGTGATGGTGCCCACCTCTAACAACCACTGCAGTCAGGAGTGATGGTGCCCACCTCCAACAACCACTGCAGTCAGGAGTGATGGTGCCCACCTCCAACAACCACTGCAGTCAGGAGTGATGGTGCCCATCTCCAACAA
>CABHPQ010155352.1:0-20113 GCA_902168405.1 Peromyscus aztecus
TGTGTGTGTATGCAGATGCTCATGCAGTCAGATCCAGGATGAGGACCTGAGTGTCCTGCTCTATTACTCCCTTCCTATCCCTTTGAGACAAGGCTTCTTATTAATCTTTACCAAAACCCTAGGACAAAAACATTATTATTTCCTCCTTCTCTGTAAGGAAAGCAAATCCTTTAGAGGATTTTTTTCCAGAGTCCACACAGCTAGAATGTAGCTGGGACAAATTTGGAACCTAAATTTATCTAACCAGGGGAATGCAGTAAGACAGAGGGATAGACATTAGGTCAGGCAATACAAAATTGCTGAAAATGGCTATTTCAATAGTTGAATCTAACATGTCTCATAAAATAGCAACACCTCCTGAAATCAAATTTCAATTCAAAATTGAACTGCCAGATGCATATACCTAAAAAGATGAAGCTCTTGTTTTGAGATTCTCAACCTGACCTATTTTGGCAGAAGTCTAATTCTTTGCAGATTTTAACCCAAAGGTCTTCAGCTTAAGACTTCAGCTTCTTTTTTATCTCTACCTCTGTCATTCCAAGTGTTTTATTTTTTCCCTTGTTCCGTTCCCTGCAATTCCCTATCAGCCAAGAGCCTGCTGACTCTCAGTGTGTTTCAGGACCTCCAGCTCCTGCCTTTTTGCTGATATGTGTTCTCAGTTTGCTCTTTACAGAGAGTGATTGCAGAGCACATATTAGAGGCTGTTCTTTGATACCCAGAGACTGGATAGAGGTCCCACGAGGGTATTTACTCCCCTGTTTCATTTTCTAGAGCTCTCATGTGTGGCTGCATCTCACTGAAATGTTCTGTATCCGAGCTCAAGTGGAGCTGCTGGGAGATCTGAGTCCAAGGTAGCTTGGTTTCTTAATCCTGCTTTCCTTCTCAAGCAAGACAGCTAGTTAATCATAAGTATCAGCAGGTGATACTTTGACCCCAATTTTTGAGTCTTCTTTGACATTCTAAGCAGGGATGCTTAAATTGTCCGGTCCAGTGAGTAGCAATTGGACTCTCGCCTCGTCTTTGACCTGATAGCAACTCTTGACAATTATGTCAATAATCTCATTCCTCTTTCCCTCATTATCATGCTTTGTTTTCCTCTGTCTTCTGACTCTGATAACACCTTCATCACCAAAAGTAGTCTGCATAAGTGGTTTGCAAGCCTCTCTGGATCAAACAATGACTTTGCTGTTATTTTCAATTTCATGTGTGCTCGCTGTGGTACAAAATTAAGAAACAAATATAAAGACGTTAACCAAAACAATTATGGACAAGTAAATAAACCAATCATTATTTCACAAATCTCTTGATGAAGTTTTACAGATAAATGGATGTGTATACATACGAAATTATCACATAGATCTTGAAGAGGTGATTTGCTCAGTAGATATAAAAAGGCAGACAGAAAAAACAGCATTAAATTTAATATCTGCCTCCAGTAGAGAAAACACAAGGGAAACTGAAGGATTTAGTCAGATTTAAATGTATATTTCCTAAATTTTATCACATCAATGGTTTGTGTATTTGTATATGTATGTGGGGATATATGTTCCATGATGTACACATGGAGGTCAGAGGACACCTTGCAGGGGTCAGTTCTCTCCTTCCACTAGTTGGGTCCTAGGGATCAAACTCAAGGTTGTCAGCCTTATCGATTTAGTGTTTTCACCCTCTGAGATGTCTCTCCTCCCCCAAAGTATTTCCTTTTTCTGAGATGGGGTCTCACACCCTTTTTCAGGTTGGACTAGAACTCACTTTATAGCCCAAGTTTCTCATGACTTGAAGCTACCTTCCTACTTCAACTTCCCAAATTCTTGGAGGGCAGGCATACATTGACACACTTTGATAAAATAAATGGTTTTAATTTTAACATATAATTTCCACTGTGTAAGAAACATAGTCAAGGAACAACATGGAAAGATGTAACTATGATTTATTTTCAGCCACATGAGTCATTTTTAGGTAGAATAATTGACCTCCTGATTTTGAATATGAGAAAATGATAATGCTTGCATATTACTCAGTTTTTAATTCCCATCACTAATATTAGTTATGTAATATTTCTAATACATGGTTTATAAGACTTATAACCTGTAATTTTAATTCTCTCAATTTTCAAATATAAATTCTATTTTTAAGTAGGTACAACAATGGCCATCATGCATCTTTGCTATATTGCATTTCAGTCTTACTCCGGGCTCATAGTTCCTATAGTCCATGAGTTTATAAGTGCTTTCAATGATGCCAGGCTCCTATCTTTTGCTCCGTAGAGAAGTTTATAAGGACTTTCCGTTTCTGTTTTTTTTTTCTGTACCACACTTTGCCCACCTGAGATCACAGCACATTCTCTGCCAAAACAAGCTTGACCCAGTTTCAAGAGCTAACATAGGTACCATCCTAAAGTCTGTCCTTGAGAGGGAGTCTATTATAAAGGACATCTTAGTCTACTGAGCAAGTATAAACAGAGCTTGCACATGTGGTAATACGTTCAATATATGCAAATGAGGCCATCCATGGTGTGAAATATTGACAAGCTCCTGAGTCCTAAGGCTCTGGCCTCCCACTCATGATTTCCTTGGAATTCCAAGTAGTTGAAAAATTCTAAGTTTAAATATGAATTTCCAGATTGTTAACAAAATATATTCATCAGGGTAGAGGGAAGAAGATGTTTCACTCTGTAATTGCTGACTTTACACACACATATACACACCACATATAAACTTAGACAAAAATCTTTTAAACTTTGACACAAGGTATACATTGGTCTCCATTTATATATAGTCTTTCTAGTTTCCACTGATAGAAAGTCCTAATATGATGGTTTCAGAAGCTGCTTGCTTATTTACAAAACAAATAAAAAACAAATTGGCCTGAGTTTTGGGATCTATCTTTCTAGAACACTGTTAATTATTTCCTGGAGAAAATGTCAAACTACCTGCTATTATTTTCTTTCTAGAAGGTGACTTTCACTTTCTACTCTGATATCTAAAATGGATGCATTTTTTTCCTTAAAATCAACGACTTATATAAAGAATGGCTTCTTGATTATTTTATGTCAAATTTTCAAAAATTTGATATCTACTTTGTTATCAATTCCTTTTATTATATGACGTTGTGCTCTGTAAATGCTCATACATTCTTGCATGTATGTGTGTGCATGTGTGTGTGCGCACACGCGTGAGTGAGTGTGTGTGTGTGTGTGTGTGTGTGTGTGCCTATCTCAAAATAATTTGGTTTCAGATTCATCCTTTCAGTTTTGTAAAGGTGAATTTTGATCTCTTACTTCCTGAGCTTTGTAAATTATCTTTACATCTTATTTTGATGTTTTATATCCTTAGTATTAGCTTGCTGGTGCATGGACTTGGTTTTTGATGTTGTTAAATTCTTTCTTTTACAGTTTAAGATGTAAATGTAGAGATTTTTATTTCAGTTATGTTTTTTCCTAAACCGAATACTCTGAATTTTCTATTCCATATTTTGCTCCTCTGAAGAGGAGGGTGGGGAAGAATTGCTGTATTACAGCATGGTTCTGCCTCTCCCTCTTTAGCCCTAGCCCTTTGCCTTAGGCCCAGTCCTCCATCTAGGCAGTGAGCTAGTGCAACGGTAAGGGCACTCCATTTGTTTCCTTCTCTGGGGGTCGCCCTTCTCAGCTGCCTGTGGATTGATGCTGAAAACAGTTGTCTCATACATTTTGTCAGTGTTGGCTGCTCAAGGTAGAAAAGTAAATTTGATCCTTGTTACTTATGTATGTCCACGAGCAGAAGTCTTCTCATCAGACATTTGAATAAAACTGAAAGGGTACTTGCTTTAGATCCACCTGTTCTGTAGAAATGGTAACCATGAGTAAAAGTAGAGGCGACAAGACACAAATACATGAGGCCCTCTGTATGGCTTGGTGGAAGGAGCAGCTAGGATTGTAAAGACCTCCTGATTGGGTGAACTATTTCTTATAGCCCCACCTCGCCCCCATATCCTGCAGTACTCAGTGGTGTAATTTCTCCTCTCCCCATGCTCCCCCACTTCCAAAATGCTGAATACAGACTTTAAATATCACATCCATAGGAGAGACTGCCTAGGGTTTGTGACAGAAACTAGACAAAGATTCCTCACTGTAGTCAAAAGTTTTCCCTGGTCCTGCCCAGCCCTATGGTCCTGCAGCAGATTATAAAATAATCACTCAGAGACTTAATATTATTTACAAACTGTACGGCCTTTGGCAGGCCTCTTCCTAGCTAGCTTTTATATCTTAAGCTAACCCATTTCTATTAATCTATGTTTTGCCACATATTCCGTGGCTTTACTGGTCTGCTGGCATGTGGCTTCTTAGGCGGCAGGCTGGTGTCTCTCCAGATTCTGCCTTTCTCTTTCCTGTCTCTCTCCTTGAATTTCCCGCCTTCTACTTGATGGGGGATGTTGCTCTGTATGCTGTGAATCTGTTGCTCTGATTGGTTGATAAATAAAATGCTGTTTGGCCAGTAGCCAGGCAGGAAGTATAATATAAATGGGATAAAGAGAGAGGAGAATTCTGGGAAGGAAAGGCTGAATCAGGAGATGCTGCCAGCTGCCACCACCATGAGAAGCAAGATGTAAAGTACCTGTAAGCCACAAGCCACGTGGCAACTTATAGATTAATAGAAATGGGTTATTTTAAGATATAAGAACTAGATAGCAAGAAGCCTGCCATGGCCATACAGTTTATAAGTAATATAAGTCTCTGTGTGTTTACTTGGGTCTGAGCAGCTGCAGGAGCCAGGTGGAAACACAGGAAAACTTTAACTACAGCCTCTAAGCTGCCCTGCCATAGGCCAAAGAAGCTTATTAACCAATGGGAACAACATATATTCACAGCACACAGAAAGACATCCCCCAGCACCTCACTCCTGTGGCAGTTGGTGGCAAAGGGATTCATGTGTTTGCTATCTGACTTCAGAACTGAACTGACATTCTGAGGTCTTTTCCCTTACGTATCACCCCATACACATTAGCTTAGCCCAGGAAGTTTGGTTTCTCTTCTTCTGACATTATACCTTTGCATCACACAAAATACCAAGACATTGCCATTGCAATTGTATCATCAGTGTAGAGGTGATTTGGAAGCCATTTATAGGACTAGAGTGACATAAGAACCTCATTTTAGCATAATTTACCTTCCAAAGCCATTATCCCCCTGATTAACTAAATTAGTAGTTCCATAAGAAATGTCTTGGTTTTAAACAAGTCACTTTCCTTGGAATGTTTCACAATAGACCATAATACTGGCACCCTCCTCTGCATTTCTGATTTGCTGGTGTTTTTAAAAGTCCAATAGGATGACTGGTTCTCAAGACAACATTACTGCTTTGAAAATAAACTAGAACACAGCTTGTCTTTTTATGCTCCATCTGCTCAACCACGTCTATTAAACTCTAGGAACATTGCCCACTGAGCTTGAAAATGCCATGTTGGGCTACTGAAATTAAGAAGAATGTTATTTCTTTGATTGTGTTTATTGACATTTTAGCATCCAAACATGAATGTCTTGTTCCAATCAAAAAAACACTGACTGCAGGCTATGCAGTGCTTGATATTTGCACTCAATTCCCAAGTTAGACCTCTGAAGCCAGTTTCTATATGAATGAAATTTGACTTAAAGTGATGTGATCAACACTGATCCCAAATTTGGCTAATTCAGAGAGCAATTTCTTAGAGTAATGGCGTCCAGTGATACCAAAGTGAGGCTGGTTAGAAATACAGCTTACTATTATTATTGGTTAGCATTTCACCTGCAGCTTGCTGTAGGTGCATCACAGAGTGGTTAGTGATGTGAGCTCTACTCCTTGCTGCCAACTTCTGGATAGTGTTTGACCCACTTTAACAAATGCATACACAGGTCATCTATGAATGTTATCCTGAATCACTGTAAATAAAAAACAAAGCACTTGGGACTGGGGAGAGGAACACTGGGGAATAGATTATTCCTGCATTTTACTTTATGCTCACTGTTATAATAATGTCCAGTTATTACTTGACAGACAGAAATTGGTCAGGCAGGAGTTATGAAAGTGTCAAAAAGCATCAGCACTAAAGAAGTCTAAAGTCTTTCAGATTATTTCTATTCTAAACTCCTCTCTCTAGAAATAATATCCCAAGGCTAGTGTAAGGCTAGGCCGTTGAACAAGAGCAATCCTCAGGTGCCTATACTTCTTTGCTGTTTTTTTACCCATGCTTTGGCATGTCCAATGGTGTCATCTTTGTGTCAGGTTACATTTGTGCAGTCACGTTAGTGATACCTTATGGCTATATCTTCTAACATTCCTAGGAGAAAATCTCACAGCAAATTCACTGATCTTCTGGCTCTTAAAATCTTTCTATTCTTTCCTCCACAATGTTCCCTGGGCCTTAGATGTAGGAGAAAGTTGTAGATGTATCCATTTGGACTGGGCTCCATAACTCTGCATTCTAATTTTTTTTTATTATTTTCTGTGATTTTAGGTAGTGGCCCTGGAAAAATATATATTATTATTTTACAACAATATTTCTACCCAATTTGATCTCTCTCCTGTTTTTAAGGTGTTGAACTAATTTTCAGTACATGGTGATGATTTTACTTAGGGATTTTAAATGTTGTTAGTATATGAAATAGAATGAATATGTTAAAGTTTTCACTATTACCTTTAAATTTTTATAATTTGCCCAAGGATCCATGAATATTTCAGTGATTAGCTGGTGATTTCAAAATCATGAATCAATGAATGAAGTGTTCAAATAATAAGTGAATAAATGAAAACAAATTGATGATGAGGTTTTTAAGGATTGAAGAAGAGATCAGTCTTGAACCATTGAAGAAAAATATAAACATCAGACCCCTTCTTAGAAAAGGATATGAAAAAAGGCCAATTTTGCCTTTATAAAAGGAAAACACCATATATTTCTATTAATATGCCTAATTGGTAATAACTGGCATAAGAAAATCCCAAGATCTTAGTCTCATCTCTACAGTAATTAAACTCGTCTGGTTCCAAACCTCTGTCATTTGACCTGTAATGTGCATTTACAAACAAATCCTAGGATTAAATTTTTGGTGTTTCAGATCAGAAACAGTCTGCGGGTTCTTCCACAACATTTGCTCTCACAGACACTGATTAAGAACATGTTCTCATTCATAGCCCATTCTTTAATCAGATTGTTTGTTATGTTGACTATTTTGTGAGTTCTTGATATCTTCTGGATATTAATACTTCATCAGAGGTATAACTGGCAAGGATTCTCTCCTACTCTGTGAACTTCCTCTTTACTCAATTGTTTCTTATGATGTGCAAAACCTTTTTAGTTTTATGGAGACCCATTTGCCAATTGCTGACCTTAATTCCTAAGTAAATGGAGTCTTATTCAGAAACATCTTTTCTACACCTTTATCTTGTAGGGTACTGCCTGTGTTTTTTGTTTTTTGTTTTGAAATGGTGTCAGTGTTTTGGGATTCATGTTAAGGCATTGGATCCAGTAGGAGCTGATTTCTGTGTAAGGTAATAAATAAGGATCTAATTTCATACTTCTGAATGTGGATTTCCCTTTTCCCATTACCACTTGCTGAAGCTCCTATCTTTTTTCCAGTGTACTTTTTTGGCCTTGTTGTAAATATCAGATTGTTGTAATTACATGTACTGATATTTGGATCTCCTACTTTTTCCCTTAGTCTATGTGTCTGTTTCTGGGCCACTATCACTCTGTTTTTATTACTATAGTTCATAAAACATCTTGAAACATGAAATGGTAATCCCTCCTTCAATATTCTTTTTGCTCAGGGTTACTTGGGCTGTGTGATTCCATGTGATTTTTTTGGATTTGTTTGTTTGCTTTGTTTGTTTTTCAGTTCCACATAATTTTTTTAATTTTTTTTTCTATAAAACAGCACCTGCAACTAAAACTCAGGTACTATCTCAGAGGAGGGGGAGGAAAGATTATAAGAGCCAAAGTTTCAATTAACATCACACAGGCCTAAAATAAGATGGCTATGTTGTAGGTATTCAATATTCTAATGAAAGTGCTGTTCACTGTATTTAGAAGAACAAAAAGATAATATAAATACCTTTTAAAAAAAAGATATAGACTGCTTCACACATATTCATGCTAGTAAAATTTGGATCAGCTTTGCTGAAGCAGGTGTTAGATTCAAGGAATAGATCAATCAATGAAGATTGCTGATCTTTAGAAGAAGTTTGTGATGTTGAAATGGACATTAGTATGTTATTATCTCAGTTTAGCTCGTGACAAGTTCCTTGCTTTTCTCTGAATGGCCAGTAAATAATTGATCAATTCCAGCAATCTCTAATTCTGTTCATTCACATTTCTCTATTGGTTAACATTGAAAATCATTATAGATAAAATATTTCTATTCTTGATGAGTATGAGACAAGATGGACCTCTTCAGTTATCCAATTCATGTAAGAAGAGTGAGTGAAAACCAGCAGATAAGAAGGAAAGAATGTAAAGAAACATGGATGTCAACTGTTGCCCATGAGAAAGATGAGTGAAGTAAAAGAAATCAAGATGCATATAAAGGTATAAGACAAGGGATTATGGTGACCCTAAGAGGACAGAAAAACAAATATGGTAAGGTCAGTTCATCCATTGACTGGGAGTCCACTTTGTACTATGTATGTACTTTGAAAGACCGAAATCTCCTGTAAATGCTAGCTCTAACCAGAAATGAACCAGCAATATTTGATTTCAGTTAGACATGCTATCTAAAGTTCCCAAGGCCCTTCTCATTAAGCAAACAAAACCAAACTGAATAATCAGAATTGTTTTTTCCCAACATAATGTTTTTTATTAATTATTGGGAATTTCGTACAATGAACTTGCTTTCAATCACACTTGCTTCCCATTTCTCCCAGGTCCACCCTCCCACCCTCGAGCCCCACCCCTGCAAAAACAAACAACCAAAAAACCCCACAAAGTCCAATTTTTGTTGACCATATACTCATTGGAGCATGGTCAAATAACCAGTGGCCAGACCCTTAAGGAAAATTGAGTCCTTCCCCACCCCCACCCCAGCCAGAAGCCAGGACCTCTGAAGAGCTATGCTTCAGTATCTTTGTCACACTTTTAAAGCACTCTGTTCAATAACTTCCTGTCTGAACTGTTTTCTTCTTCCTTTTTTGGGGGCGGGTTGTCACAGAAACCTTCAATGTCTCTCTTTCTCATTTATGAGTCTGCCGTCATTGATACCACTGCAAAAGAGGCCTCCTTGCCCATAGCAGCCGGTGCCATAAGGCAAGACAGTAGAAGCTGCTTAAAACAACAAATAAAAAAGCTCAAAACAGATGGTTTAAGAATCTCTAAGACTTTACTTTTGACGAACTTATTGTGTATCCTCATCCTCTGTGTTGGGAAAATTACAAGGATCTTTTATCCAAGCCCCCCTCGTTAGACTCTGTGCACTCCAATAAGCTGCCTGAAGTCAACCTTGATAATATCACTCACCTGCTGGATGCTTTTAACCTCTAAAATAAAGCCGATCTCCTTGGCGTACCTCCAGTGTATCTTTCATTAGATGTTTCTGTCTTACTCATGTGCACAACTGAGTCTTTTGGGGCAAATGTGACCCATCATAATTCTGTCATAACTCTGAGGCTTGGAACAGGCACCTTCTTCTACTGTTGGGTTTTCCACCTTTGCACTCAAACAATTGTCCTTGTTTTTAAGATCTGGATGAAATACCATCAATTGTAAAAACCTGACCTTGACTTCCCTTTGTTTGCTGAGCAGTGCTGTACATGACTAAATATACATATTACGTTGTACTTTGTATTAAATTATGTCTCTCCTTAACACATAATAGATAGGGATCTCAAATTGTAAAGTAGGCTATTTTGTATTAAAAAAATAAATAAGAAAGAAAATATACCAGGGCAATTTTTACAATTCTTAGGAAGATGAAAGAACAGATGTAAAACAGTCTTGAGTAAGAAGGTTTTTATAGTACTGAAGACTGCAGACAAATTTATGTAATAGAATAATTAGGAGAGGACTCTACTCCCTCGATCAAAGAAAGGAAATAGAATTCACTTCTAACATCAGCAACTCTGACCCATAGCTTTCCCACAAGTACTGCTATCATTACCCTACAAATTTGAAGTTATCACTGGAGTGCATATTTTCTTCTGGTTCTAATTTTTGCATAATTAGCTTCTATTTAAAGTCCAAAGTGGGTGCATACTAATGGGTAAATCTGGGTTACATTCCCATTTCCTTTTTTTTTAATTTTTTTTTATTTTTGGTTTTTCGAGAGACAGGGTTTCTCTGAGTAGTTTTGGTGCCTCTCCTGGATCTCGCTCTGTAGACCAGGCTGGCCTCGAACTCACAGAGATGTGCCTGGTTCTGCCTCCTGAGTTCTGGGATTAAAGGCTTGCACCACCACTGCCTAGCTACATCCCCACTTCTTAACCATAAGGAAGTTACAAAAGCACACATATATTTTGGTTTTTTTAATCTTAATGGTGAGTGATGAGTTTTTGTCTCCCCATAAGAATATAGAAAAGAAAAGAATGTTTAAAATAATTCATATACTCACTAAATCTATTGTATAAATTGAAAACTTGGCTCCTTAGTTGTGGTAATCACACTTCTCATGTGTACATATGGCTGCTGTGGTTCCCACTGAACACTGCAGGTAAAAACATTTTCACCACCACACAAAACTCTACTGGACAGCTCTGAGTTAGACAAATGTCTCAATTTTATAAATTGTGTAAATTAAGGTCCCCAGGAGTCAGGTGATAGGCCAATACTGCCAAGTCAGCCTGTGTCCATTTCAAAACTAGCAAGTATCAAAATTCATGATTCTTTTGAATTGTTCTACTCATTGCAAATTACTATTTTTTTTCTCAAGTCACAGTTGCAAAATATTCTATTTATCTGTTTCATCTCTCCAGTTTGTCAAAACGTTCATGTTCTGAACCCTTTGGCTTGTTGGAATAACATGAGGGCCTACGGGAACTTCATCAGAAGTTTTTCTAGATAAAAAGGGCATCCAGCAGAGCCTAGAGTCCTACAAATGTTTTCTGGGTCTTCATCCTCAAATAATGTGTCCCTTAGCATAGTGAAACAATGATCTTGAAGCCTTGTTACTTAACCAGTTATTGAAAGGAAACAAAACTCATGTACGACCCCAAAGGTTAAAGGGAGGATTTCACTTGGTTTTCAGCTCTGCCTGTGTGCAGTCTGGTTTCCTGCTGCTGTCTCCTGAGTGGCAGAAGTGTTTTTAGCCACAATGAGTAAGTTGATCTCTAACACAAGCTGCTTCTCATCAAGCCCTTCCCAAAGGCTAGCAATGGCCAGACAAAAAGATCCAAAAGAACTATTTATTTACACCCATACTCACTCAAAGACAGTTTCTGGCTTCCTTACAATCAGCAGAAGCACTCTCCTCTAAGACAGTGAGAGAGGTAGAGAGGAGAGCACAGAGTGTTTTCTGGAGTAGCTTTGCAGGTATTCAAAAGGATGGCATTGGCCCCTGTGGATGCACACACTTTCACTGAGCATGCACCTGCTGCCATGGAGACCATTTGGTTGCCAAAGCTTTAAGGATAATTCTGTGAGAGCAGTCTTCACTGTTTTGGTTTTCGGGCTTGATGTTTTTCAGTAGCATTCAAATACCACTTCTCAGACTCACAGGATAAATTATAATCATCTGAGAACACTCTCTCCTTTTTAGACAGCATTCAGCACAATGTCAAAGGAAGGTCAGTGAGCAGCAAAAACAGATCCCGGTGGCTGGAGCTGGTGATGCTCAGCACACAATATGGGCCTGTCTGAATCAGAGAAAACAGCCCAGCTCCTCCTCTGAGCTTCATCCTCTCCTGGTTCCCTCCACATATGAGTTAGGCCTTTTCTTATATTTTAAATAGTTTCTGGCTACTTCTGGAATTATTCCTATTATACTATAAGTGTAACCGTGCATCCCATCCATTGTTTCTGTTATTAATTCAATATCTTTATAAGCACTATTCGAAGTTAGGTACTGTCCTAGACTCCAGGAGTATGACAGGAAACAAAATAACATTTAAGACATCTGGATCCTGAATCTAGTAACAGGCAATAGCACAGGTTAGCATAAAAATCCAATCACAAGAATAAAAGTTGAATTTTGAAGAATGGTAACAGCATGCTATTCAGATGGTATGGCCAAAACAAACAAGCAAAAAAGTCATTTTAGGTAAAGGGGCAATCAAGTAGAAACCAAATAAAAGGAGGTGCAAATTGTACATCTGTTTGGAAGAAGGGATGTCCTAGCAGAAGAAACAGCAAGAAGCTGGCTCAAAAGATAACCACTGATAAGTACAGGTTTTCTCCCATTTGAACCAAACATAGAGATAGGGAAAGAAGACCCAGATTCTGAAGACAGGTAGGTAAATCAAATATGCAAAGACAAAGGAAGAGAAAAGTGACAGGAACTGATGTGCCCCCAATCCTGTTATATAACACCACATAAATGCCTCATTGCAAGGCCTGTGGAGCATCTGAGCACTTTTAAATACATCCAAATGTATATGTTTGGGGCCTAAGGAGAGTCACTATGTCATTTCTACATCAAGTACCGTTGTCAGCCTCCTAAAAGCAAACAAAGAAGCTAAGAGGCCATCTCTTTACTGTAGTGAGCTCCATCAACAAAATGCAATCCCAACAGAGACAGGCCAAAGTCAAGGAGATCGATCTCCCAAGACCTGCTCATGTTCAAACTAAGGGAAAGAAAAAGAACAAGGGCCCTCAGGTATGGATTGGGTCTCCAGTGTGGGGTAATCTTGGAGGAGAATGGAAAAGCGAAGGTCAGAGGCCAACGAAGGGGGAGAATGACAGTGTCAGAAGGATGGGGAAATGATTCACTGCACTTCACACCAACGAAATGGAAAGACTAAGCTTGGCTTAGTGTTGGTTTGTTTGGTTTGTGTTGGAAACACAAACGAATAGACAGCCACTGCCTTGACATCTCTTTTAAGGTTGGTCCACTAAAAAATTCTAACCAAGAAGCTCTCTCCAGTTGACAACTGCTAGCAAAGGAAACATTAGTTTTTCCCAATAAAGTCTCACGGAGTACAGAAAACACATTTAAGAGCAGGCCTTTTGCCTAGCAGTAGATTGCCAACACAAAATGAACTCAATGATATTTTTGGAGATGTTTTGCCTCATATTGCTTTGTTTGAGTGGTTTTTTTGCTTGTTTGTTTGTTTTTTTACCATACTGATCTTTTGCTTGTTTATTATGGTTCCCAGTTTTGCATTTTCATTCGTTTTGGGGTTTTGTTGTTGTTGTTGTTTTGGTGTGTGTATGTGTGTGTGTGTGTGTGTGTGTGTGTGTGTGTTTCTTGGCTTTTGTTCTGTTTTGTTTTATTCTGGTTTATTTGATCTATTTGCCTTCAGCGAGAAGAAAGCATGAAGTTGGAAGAGTAGGGAGGACGGGAAGGTCTGAGAGGGAAAACCGTGATCAAAACATAATGTATGAAAAACATATTTTTTAACAAAAATCTTGGCACTTGTATGTATATATAAACTCTCAAGAATCCAACCAGTCTTATGACTGTGGCAATCAGGTTCAGGACATCACCTTCTCTCACCTGGCTATTAAATTAGCCTTCCCTATTGGGTTTCTCTTTGCTCCCTTTGCTTGGTTATTCCACCACTTAACATTGTCTACTGGAGTCTCATATCACATATGTACAACTGGAAGTCCTTATGATGGTCTACAAGGGTCCATATGACTTCCTTATACCCCTCAGCCCATTATTTTCTAACCATATCACCTTGCTGTCTTCTGTTGGATTAGTCTATTTCTGCTATGCAGCCTCTCAAGCTGGCTGTTTAAAAATGCCAAATGTTTCAACTGAGGTGTTACTTTCTTCTCTCTTATTCTATCCATTACTGCCTAGAAGTCACTTGTCTGAGGGTTTTTTTTTTTTGTCCTATGTCATTTTGCATAAATAATGTCATAGAACTTCTAGTCCTGTGAAACAAAATACCACGAACAAAAACAAGTTTGGTAGGAAAGGGTTTCATCTTATTATAGCCTTGTAGTCCATCATCTAGAGAAATCAGGGCAGGAACCTGAGACAGAAACTGATACAGAGGCCATGAAGGAGTGTTGCTTACTGGCTTGCTCTCCATGGCTTATTCAGCCTGCTCTTTTTATGTATCGCAGGACCACCTGTTCTGTGATGGCATCACCCGCAATGATCCGGGCTCTTCCACATCAATCACTAGTTTGAAAAAAGCAATTTAGACTTGCCTACCAGCAAACTTTGTGGAAGCATTTTCTTAATTGAGAGCCTCTTTTCCCAAATGACTCTACCATGTGTCAAGTTGACATAAAACCAGCCAGGACTAATATCTACTTTTTACCTATATAGCCCCTAGTCCCATCTCTACACATACCTTAGCTTCCTATCCTATTTGTCTCCATAACAATACAACAACATTCTAAATGTCTCTTTTCTCATTTGTTTATCACCAGTTTTTATCCCACAAGCCTATGGGATTCTTGCATCCAGACTTTATATGTTTTTTCCTAGATGAATATTTATTGATGAACAAATGAACATAAGAAAAAGAAGACAGTAATAGATTTGCTTGGCCCAATAATTGAGGAAAGAGTAATTGATAGCACAAAATCAGACAGCTAAAGAGATAAGAAGAACGTGGAAGTGGGGAGAAGGATGTGATGATAAGCATGAGGAGGGTGATGGTGATAGTATCAACCAGCATCTGCGGGTGTGTCAAGAGGCCTCACTATTGTTTATACTGCCTACTTCATCCTTCTTCACCCCAAGGTGCGGCTCCCATTGTTATCTCCATTCACCAGATAAGAAAGAGAAAAGGAGGCTTGGAGAAAATTGTAAGCTTGCAAAAGAAGCCACATGATTTTTCACTTGTCTCTGTCTCCAGGGTTGTTATTTCTTAAAGTGAGTCTTACATCTCTAAGATAAGTGTCACACTGTCTGTGATCTGTCAAAATAAAACAACACTAAAAGAATGTCTAAAGTTCTCAGAAGGAGTCTCCACAAAAGCACCAGATTCCCGAGATTTAGCAAACAAATGTTCTTACTATAATGACAAATAATTCTGGTTCAGTAAATAATGTGAATTAATAGATAAATGCAGTCAAACAAAAAGGTGGATAAATACGGACTAAGGAAAACAACTGAGCAGTTTAACCCCTAGCAGTCTTGCTGCATTCCAAGCACTCAACCACATGACCGTTTTGCATCACACACACACACACACACACACACCACCGTTCAGCTTCTACATGAAATTTATCTACTTGGCTTTAAGCTCAGAGTGAACAAGCAACCCAGTTTTTCTGCAGCTCCTCCATGGTTTCTTCTTAAGTGAGGGCTGCTGTTTTCTACAAGGTAAGTGGGTGAGAAATGCTTTGTTTTGTTTAGTATCACACAGAGACAGCTGGTGTAAAAATCCAAAGTGGCAATTATTTTAATGGAACTTCTTCTGCCCAATAGAATAGCAAGTTTTAAGGTGTTGCTGAAATTGTAGAAAAATCATCACTTTCATACATTATAACCAGAAACTGATACAACATAATGAAAAGCAGTGAAATAAAATACCTTATCTATTGATCTAATAATTTCATTTCTGTAACTATATTCTGAGAATAAAATGTTTAACTTAATTCATTTTGGTTGGTGTATAAAATCATAAAATTATACATATTGATTAAAGTATCATGCAATATTTTGACCTTTATATACCACATGATTTTTAAGTCAGATTAATCTATCTTCTCATTTTTCATTCTGTATGGTCAAGATTTGATTTTTCTTCTCCTAGCTTTAAAAAGTACAGCACATTTCTGTTATCTGGAGTCACCCTGCTGTGCAGTAGTACACCAGAAATTCTTAATCTCATCTCACAGCTAATTAGAATCCACTGGTCAATGTTTTCCTCAGCCCTCAATCTCCCAGACTGTCCCTGCCCTGTGGCTTTTGATCTTATGAAAAATCAACAACATTCTTACTTTTCATTAGCAGGAAAAAGGTAAATTTTTAACTTAATAAACAATACTATACTGTGGTACTCTTCATGTTGCCCTACAAAATAAAGAAGATTGAATAATAAGTTGATTTTTTTTTACTTTTAAAAGTATATTTAAACACTATAAAAGTATGTTTAGTAAAGTAGAGAGAAGGGGACAAGTACAAAGCATGACTGATTCTGGCTGGCAAAATGAGATGACAATTGCCATTCTATATCTTATATTTCAGAAGTCGTTCAAAAATCCATGACTTATGGGCATGATTTCAAGCTTTAATTTTTTTGGAGGAAAATATGTATTAATAGAAAAATGATTGAAAATAATACATTATTTGATTATAGACTAATTCATCTCATATGTTAATGAACTAAAATAAGAGTTCATTAGAAAATTCTTGAACTCTAAGGCATTAGATAGACAAGCAGACAATTCATTATTCTTACACAAAATACTCTTGGATTTTTTTTGTGTGTGTGTGGGGAGAATTGTGTTTCTTTTGTTTTGCATTAGGAAAGGGACAAGAAAAAGAAGGAAGAAAGGAAGGAAGGAAGGAAGGAAGGAAGGAAGGAAGGAAGGAAGGAAGGACGGACCAAATAAGGAAAAAGGAAGAGAGGACTCAGGATCGTCCAATAAAATGGAGCAATCATGGGTTTTTCCATTGGCTGAGTAAATCCAGGAAAGAAAGCAAAATATTCAGCACGTTGATTTTCCAACTGTAAAGAGAAATAATGGTACATTTGATGAAATGGTTAAAAGTATAGGCACTGTAGTCATATTACCTGAGTTCAAATCCAAGCCTCACCATATATATATATATATAGGTTATATGACTTTCCCGAAATTAAATAATCTCTCTATCTCTGTTTGTGCTCCTAAAACATCAGGTTAAGGGCATTGGTTTCTTGAAAATTAACACACTAAGGAGAGTTTCTATTACATAGGAGGCATTGTGGAAGAGTTAACTGTTGGTATTAGCATTGTTCAATAATTGTAGTAAAATAAAATGTCAATATCCTTCCCCCAAATTTTTTTCTTAAAGTTATGTATAGTAGAAGTGCAACATGGGTGACCTTATATTTAAATCTAGGTGGTAGGTAGACTTCATGAGTATCTACAGGTTTTGAAGGTAGAATTTTGTTTTTTGCTTTTTGTTTGCTTGTTTATTTTTGGTTTTTGTTTTTTCACTTTTCCAGCCTCTGGCAGTTAGCACCTTATTTTGTTCAAGTCCTCATCTTTCATCTTCAATTATTACAGTCCAAATTCACCTTCTGAATTGTGAATTAGCTTCTGCTTTTTAAGTAATTACACAACTATATTAATATTGTAAAAATAATCTTTGAGAATCTGTTTATTGATGGTTTCAACCTTAATAATATTTGCAAAGTTAGTTTGGCACTAAAATGGTGTGTTTTTAGGTTCTAAAAATTAGTTGTAGGTGTCTTATGACTACCATTTCTTCTCATTCCTTACATATATAGATATGTGTACACATTATACATAGAGTGCTTCTACCACACATTTCTCTTTGATTTTTAATTAATAAAGCAATTTTATAAGAACACAATGTTAAATATAATAAAGAATGTGTTTATTGTTATTACTTGTACTGATTTGAAAGAGAATAGCCTCCCTAGGTTCCTATATTTGAATACTTGGTCCCAACTTGGGATGATGCCAAGTTAGACTTGGACAAATTGTTCTACCCTTTCTGATAACCAATGTCTCTGCCTATAAACTAATACTAAATATTTTTGCCTTATAAAGTTCCTTAAAAGATTATATGTGATGATATATGAGAAAATGCCATGTATAAACAAATGCTTTAAATACAGTTATATATAATTGTTCTTCGACACCATACTGCTTCCACAGTGACACCATAAATGTAATGTGTATTTTCTATAGTACAATAGCTTGTACGGTCTTTTAAAATCACCATTAAGATTACAGATAAAATTTTTTTAAAAGGAGGAAGAAGGGGAAGGAGTGAAGAATGTAAGAAGTAAGAAAAACAAACTCTAAATTAAAAAGTAAAGGTGCACACTTGCTTTTGCATCAGGCAAATCTGTGTTTGTGCCTAGAAAACTCTGATGAACAAATTTCAGAAACTCTTCCGATTTCATATAAGTTTATGGTCTAAAATAATACTTAGAATTTAGCAAGTTAATCTCATACTCTTGGGTGGGGTAGACCTCCTCCTCCTTCACAAGCGCCTTGGGGCACATACATTACAAGTTTTGTGGCCCAGCTCACATACGCACAGAAACACAAACAATACATAAGCCAATGTGAAAAGCAAAAGTATTGCCGCATGGGGAGTCATAGAACCAATTTGCTGCCGTCATCGTTAGTAGGTTTTTGTGTGGTCCCTGGAGCAGTCATCCAGACTTGCAAGACCTCAATTTCCTCACCAATAAATTTTGAATTTGGAATAAATCACTTTTAAGTCTAAAATCTCATATGTTTTATGCCAATCCAATTTGCAAAAGAGTTAATTTCCTAAATCAAACAGTGATGAACTCTCAAGGTAAACATCATAACCCTAATTAAAAATGGACAAGTAATGAACAAGTAATAGATAACATAATAAACTCAAATTATGAATTAATGTTTCAGCCTTGCTGCCTTCAGCCTATCCCCCAAAAGTATAATTAATGACTAACAATAATTGTTTAATTAGATCAAAATATCTGTTATTTCCACCTACTGCCCACTTGAGAGACATTTTCTCCACCTGTTACATGCTGACAGGTCACATGGACCAAAGATTTCTATGAATACATAGGAATTCATTCCACCTCCCCAAGGGTAAACCCCACCCAAGACTACCCATACCTTAAGAATACTAATTTTTCCACTCAAAGCGGTACAACTTACTTTTCTCGCAAACCTTCTTTGTCAGGGTATTTCTTAAAGGATAATTTTTCCTTGAGAAATGGTCTGGAAAGATGGCTTAGATTCTAGTGGTTCTTCACCTGTAAGGCATGACCCCTTTGAGGGTCAGACGACCCTTTCACAGGGGTGTCAAGTCAGACGTCCTGCATATCAGAGATTTACATTATGATCCATAACAGTAGCAAAATTACAGTTATGAAGTAGCAATGAAAGTAATTTTATGGTGGGGGGTCAGCACAACATGAGGAACTGCATTAAAGGGTTGCAGCATTAGGAAGGTTGAGAACCAGTGGCTTAGATGATATAAGCTCTTGTCATCAAAACTGAGGACTTGAGTTTGATACTTGGGACCCAAATGATGGAAGGAGAGAATCAACTCCCAAAAGTTGTCCTCTGACCCCCACATGTGTACAGTGGTACCCACGTGCACACACACACACACACACACAGACACACACACACACACACTCAGACACACACATAGATGCACACAAGCACGTATGTGCAAACATAAATATGCAATTTTAGATATTATTTATATTTTTGGTTGTGAGCCTAGCCTTTAACGGCTGAGCCATCTCTCCAGCCCGTTAGATATTATTTAAAAAGAAAAATCTCTAATATTTTCATTTTGCAACGCTCTGTAGTGCTTTACATAAAGTAAAAGGTAACAATGATCACACATTAAAATAAACCACTGACGGTGGTACACATCTGTAATCTTAGCACTCAAGAGGCTAAGGCAGAAACATGACCATTGGAGAGAGGGCATCCCACAACCCCACTCCCACCCCCATGCACACACACAAAGAAAAGATAAAAAGAAAAGAAGTAAAATTTCACTGACCAAACTTCATTTTTCAGAGCCATGCAAATCAACCCATTTTTCTGATCTTCACGTGCTTGCTTACAAATATCTACACTAACTCTGTAGCTGTGTTTGCTGAACTGTCATCCACATTTCCCGAAGGATATAACATTTTTTTTCATATTTCTTTATTAAGAAATTTTCTACTCACTCTACAAACCACCCACAGATCCCACCTCCTCCCTCCCCGCCCCCAGCCCTCTCTCCCAAGCTACCCCACATACTCACTTCTCTCAAATCAAGGTCTCCCATGGGGAGTCAGCAGAGCCTGAGTGGCAGGGCAGGGAGGGAGATACCATGATAGATGAGGATACAACATTTTAACCAGAG
>CABHPQ010155352.1:20123-49477 GCA_902168405.1 Peromyscus aztecus
TATTGAATCACATTCACCCACATCAACACTGGGCCAAGCCGAATCTAAAACACAACCCTTTCATATCCAAGTTTCTTCCTTAGAAGAGATAAGCACTGATGTGGAATGCCAAAATAAATAGCTCTCTCCTTAAAAAGGTACCTGGCAACAAGAGTTTCTTATCTAATGTCTCAAGATTCAGAGAGAAGAAGAACTCCTTCCCAGCATGAGGACTTGAAGACATTGTGGAATAGGTTTGCCTTAGAAATGCAGGATGTGAAATTCTGGGACAAAAAAATATGGATATGAGAGAAATGCTTCCATTATGTTTTCCTTACCAGAAGACAGGAGCTGTGACCAGTAATGAACAGTGATTTTTTTTTTGTCATAAAACATTTATTTGAATATTAAAATGAGCAGGGAAAACCTGTTCAGGGAACTAGGACCTGGTAAGACATAATATACCTACCTATACTCCTAGCACTAGAAAGGTAGAGGCAGGAAGATCAGAAGTTCAAGGTCATACTTGACTATGTAATAGATTCAAGAGCAGTTCCGGCTACACGAAGCATTGTCTACATGAAACAAATAAAAATGTACTCGGGGGTGGGGGAGGGGACTCTCACAAATCAGAAATAGAAGCAATGCTATCTTTAGTAAGAAATCAAGGAAAACTCCTGGCAAAGTCAAGTGAGCTAGGCCTCAGCTGATGCTTGCCCAGGGGTCCTTCAGTATCCTGTGGGGTACCTCAAGACCCCTCTGTAGATAGCGAAATGTGAAGATATTCCAGTCATCATATAAGCCACACATATCTTCTTGTCTACATTAAATCTGTACTTTACTTATAATAGCTAATACAAAATAAACACTACGTACTTGCTATATTTGCAGGGGAAGTATAACAAGAAAGATTGTTTGCATATGCTCATTACAGATAAAATCTGTTTTGAAGTATTTTTTTTATTTTATTTTATGTGTGTGAGTGTTTTGCCTGCATGTATGTATGTATACTGTACACATGCCTGGTGCCTGTAGAGGCCAGGAGAGGGTGTTAGATCCACTGCACCTGGAGTTTTGATGGTTGTGAGCTTCATTGTGAGTGCTAAAAACCAAGCCGGGGTCCTAGGCAAGAGCAGCAAGTACTCTTAGCCATTAAGACATCTCTCCAGCATGTTTTCATATGTTTTGATGTATAGTTAATTGAACTCATGGATATAGAACCTGCAGATAAGAAGGTCCAAGTGTTTACAGCCTCATCATCTTTGCTGACAGAAATCAAAAGGCTATAGACTCCCTTTACAGTGGTTTACACCATTTTCAAAAGTCATTTCAAATACATTATGACTGTATTGCTTTAAACTAGAGATCAACATTAGGTTAAGTTTGAACTCACACATTTCTCCAATTCATCCTCAAAAAAAAAAAAAAAAAAGACCAAGATACACTAAAAAGTAAAGGAAACTAGGTCAGATTCCTCTGTAGCAGATCCTTCAAATTCTTGGGTATATTACGATTGATTGAAATGAACCTTGCCAAGTTCCCATTAAAAGAAGCTGCCTCATTACATTTTCACACTCACTAAAGAACACTTGCCTTGAGTAGAGTTTACAGACACAGGACTGATTTGAGATGCATGTGTCAGCATTCATTCACGTCATTGTTTGGCCATGAGTCTTGTTAACTCATGGTGAAATATAAAAGCATTTTGGAACACTGGAAGACTGAAAATATTAACTCATCAGGTAAGCATTGGTTAGTAGAATAAACCCTGTTTACCGTAAATTAAAATAAAAATTTGAGTATTTCCGTATTGCATAGAGAATAAAGTATCAGAAAGAGAAACAAACTCTAAAATAATGAGGTTTACTCTCCATGTCCATGGTCCTCTTCACATGCTATCTAAGGTACTCCATCAAACACTAAACAGTCATTTCAAACTGCTTCTCAGCCCAACTTTATAAAGCCACTATTTATTCTGAATGGATTTTAAGTTTCTTTATGGATTGTTAATTCTTTGATCTACTTTAACACTTACCCATCCCAAGCAATGTCTTCACCTGTCTCTTCCCAGGATTTCAAATCACTCAAAGACTTCATGCACGTCCTATCTTGCATCATTTGCCCACATCTCTCTCCGTGCATCCTCTCCTATCATGATATTTATGACCCAAGTATCTCCTGAATCTTCCAGAATTCCCCAGCAGCTTTTTCTCAGGAGTCCTTAGGCACACTTTTCCTCTGTCCACTCACAGAAATGTCAGAGATCCCTAAAGCTTCTCTAGAACAGGGACTATTAAACTTTTTCTTTCCTTATGATTCTTTTTCCCATGAGAAAGTTTTACCCAACCTTGGTAGATAGGCATATATATAAAATAAGAATATAGTGCAAACATTTGCTCATAAGAGATCATAACAAATTTTATTTTACAATAATTCTCTGGTTATGCATGTAAGTTTGCCATTTATTTCATTCTAAATAAAATAAACTAGTTAAGTGAATGTACTTACTTATTTTTTATGTAAAATGATAAAATCAAGGCTGAATATTTAATGCCACAGAGCACATAGTGTCTTCAACATTTTTTAGAGTTGATCAACACGTTGATTTTACACTCATAATTGCTAAGAATGCTACTTTGCATGAATATGTAGTAAAAAAAAATGACAGAATTGTGTGTTGGGCCATTTCAGAAAGTGTTAGAAACAGTGTCCTAATATCAAGCCAAAATTCATTTGACGATCTCTATAAAACTCAAGTCAGCAACTCAAGCTGTATTCGTTTTTACATCAAGCGCTCTAACACAGCACATTCCAAAGATATCTAATCTGATAGTTAAACATTGAGGAATGACAGCAGGAAAACATTAAAAATCTTTGTTTTCCATGACTAAATCAGTATGTATCTATAAAAGCAGAAAACACTGTGTGTATCATATAACATAAAAAATAAAAAACTTGTGATTCATAACATGCAGTAGTTTCAAGGCTGAGCCAGAGTGTTTTATGCAAGAATTGTTGACATTGTATGGTACGACAGCACACACACAGTCCAGAGCATACACGTTAGGTGTTTCAGAACTGAGGCTGTAGTGAAGTTACACAATGCAAAACAGGTGAGAGCCGTCAGGAATGTCTCAGATCCATTACATGTTTGAATTTGAATTAATTCTTGGTCATCATGAGTTTAGACATGTTTTGCTTTATGAGTTCAGAAATCACTCTCTTGCAACCCCCACAATGAGCTACACAGCAAGGAGCTGAACCCACTAGTTGTAAAGCTGGGATCTAACACACGATTCCAACCCCAATGCTTGTGGTTTCAGCTCAGATCTTATTCTTCGGCAACAGAATATAATTTCAAAGCTGTGCTACAATTTCATGAGTATCTCGGTATTGAGCACAATATCTGACAGTCAGTTGTATAAAATGATAAGTTGAGTAGGGACAAGGAGGACCCTCTTGTATTAGCGAGCTTACCCTTTACCGAAGTTTTGTGAGCCTTGACAATTTGGGGAAGTTCTTATCCAACACTGCCTGTGAGACTCCTGAGGATAAAAATGCTACCTCTAAATGTTATCTGGTTAGGCTGTGTCCTGTGTAGAGTTAGGTCCCCATCGCATGCCTTTTAATAGATGTAAGTGGGTGATACATACATACATAGATGCATGCATATATATGTATATACACGTATGTATGCCTAAAAGCAAATTTTGTATCTTAGAAGTTCATACATTTAAACATTTAGAAACTTAAAATAAGATCTAAAAGGTATTCCAAAGCCTAATCTAGCTCAATACCACCCCTTTTTGCAAAGCTGGTAAGTGATTAATCACATGGCTAGTTAGTAGTTGTTATTACTACAACTCAGGACTTTTATCTCTTAAGCTTGTGACGTTTTGTATACAACAGTCACAGTCATATACCGATCAGTGTTAAATATTAGAATTTTCCTTATCTTTCAGGTAAACAACAGCTATCTAGTTGAAGTTAAGCCAACTCAATAGAAGGAAATTTGTAGCAGGTTTCGTAAACCTAGTCGACTACACGTGATTACTGAGGATATGGACCCTAGTAGAGAACCTACTGCTGCAATTTACAAAGTCAGTACAATTTCTAACTCCATTCTAAATATTTACCTACTCTTATGCTCACAGATAAGCATAACTTTCATCAAAGAATCTTCTTATTGCATCAGATAGAGACCAGTACAGAAATCCACAACTGGCCCTAATGCAGAGAAGAGCCAATTGTGGCACCAACTGATACATCTACAATGCAATCCCTAAACCTAAGGTTCAGGGAACGTAGAGGAAGAAGGGTCAGAAAGAGTATGAAAAACAGAAGACCAGGACATCTTTTGTGAGGTAGTGTTGTCTATCTATGATAGGGAAATATAATAGGGAAACTGCACCTACGAAATCTCAACAATGCACAGTGACAAGACCAGTTGATAATATATCAACACAGATAGTGGAAATCTCACAAGTTCCTACCCTGCAGATGAAGACCTGCAGACAATTAATGGATGCTGGGGGAGAGAGAATCAGTCTTCTTTGAGAATGAACAAAAACAGACTTAGCAGGTTTCATACATATATGCAAATACAATTTTCTTATATATGTAAATATAAGTGCATACATCTATACAAACGTATATACAACAAAAATAATAAAAGAGAAAGAGGCTATAAACTTGAGAATGGGGGCCATGGTAGTGATTTAAGGGAGCTGAGCTGGGAATAGCTGGAGAGGAGAAGAATAGTGATGTGATTCTATTTCAATTAACAATATATTTTAATAAACATATTTGGTAATCAGACCTATAGCTACCATTTAGACCAAGTTGTTTTCTTTCACTTGTCCAATGTCCACAAAGCTCCCCAAGGCCTTTTTTTAGTGTAACTACACATCAAAGTTCATACATTAAAAAAAAAATTTCATTATCATGAAATCACATCTTTTCATATGTCAGCCCATATTTTTGGAACTGAAGTCCTCACAGCAATCAGCCTATAGTTGAGTGTTAATAGTCTTTTACCTTTTTATAGTCACACTTTCTTGTTTGTGGAAAAGAAAGCCAATTAACCTTTCT
The DNA here is from genome assembly GCA_902168405.1 of Peromyscus aztecus. Classification (NCBI taxonomy): domain Eukaryota; kingdom Metazoa; phylum Chordata; class Mammalia; order Rodentia; family Cricetidae; genus Peromyscus; species Peromyscus aztecus. The sequence continues at coordinate 25,194 of CABHPQ010155352.1, forward strand.
AGAGAAATAGTATTACAATTAACTCCTCAATATGTTCAGTACTAGCTAATTCTCAACAATGAATTTTTCTTTTGAATTGTTATAAAAATCTTTGGCTAGAAATAGCCGTGGCAAACTCACAATAAGACTGATCTTCAAAATAAGCTACTTCCTTCCTTTTGAGAGAAAAGGAAAAATGGTTTTGAATCCATACGCCATTGTAAGTAGGTTCACTCTCAAAAGTTCAGACAAAAAGAGAATACGATCATGCCAACTCAATTAAAAGTAGAGGAGGTATAAGGTGATAATTTTGGCTCCCGATTCCCATGGGAACCATTGTTACAATCTCTACAAATCATATAATGCACTGCCAATTTTCTCTCTTTTGCTGAATTATGGGTTCAATCCCGGCTTCTACTTTTGCCTTACTAGACTATACTTCTATGCACTAACATCTCTCTCATAAATGCATCAGCATTTGAATATCAACAGCAGTACTGAATAAACAGGACACAGCAAGCTTTCTAGTATTTTCTGGAAAAAGTAAAAGCCAGGTTCATATTTTTCACTTGTTTTTAGGGAATAGCATGTGAGGAGAGCATGGAAATTCTAGAAATCCAGATGGAGACTTGAGTCTGGACTCTGCCAGCTGATTCCTTGGGCTAAGGCCATAAATTGTGGGAAATGATTCAGGCAAAGTATACAAACTTACAAACTTCAAAAGGTTTAGATGCAAATGGAGCTGATTATGTGTAGGTTTAATAGTTATCGTGAGCACTAAATGAAATGAGTTGTGTAAAATAAGTAAGACACACTTGGTGCTCAATAATTGCTTCCTTTCTTTCATTTCCTATTTAACTATCATGAATAGAAAACTATTTAAGACCAAAAGAAATGCATTTATTACATCTTAGCACCCTTGAGAGGTTCATTTTATAGAAAACTTGAATTTAAATAATCATTCAGGTCCCCCAAAATACAACAGAATTTGTGAGTCACATAAACATATAATTGCATACAGACATGACGTGGCTGGAATGATTATGCTTGCATCATTTAGTTGTGATTTTTTTTTTTACAAAACTGAAATAAAGAGGAACATTTTGATACATATTTAGAAACGTTTAATAAACATCAAAGACGTATCAATTCGAATTTTCAAAGCAGTTCATTGCCTTTGAGGAAGCATCTGTGCTTTCATAAGAAAGTCCTTAGGGACCATGATCTTGCCCACCTAATCTCAAACATTTTTATCATGTAATCACCTTTTTTCATTAAAACTTGAATGAAAAAACAAGTAACCACCTACAAATTTAAAAATTGATGTGAAGGATCACTTATTCTTGTCAACTGCAATTGGCCACCAAGGCTGAAGATGAAAATGCTTTTCAAAAGTCATTAGCTGATCTTTGCTAGCTCTTTGTTAATTATGAAGACTGTCTTTTTGCTAAATTGCAATCTGCCTTGCAATTCTTTTCACCTGATTCTAGTTTGTCCTGGGGCAATATGCAGTATACAGGGACTCCATCTTCCACAGCATCAGAATTATTTGTGCTATTTTTATACCTCAAAGAACATTGCATGGAGAACAACCACTCACCAAATTTCAGAACATTCAGAGCTGATGTCATTAATGGCTACTATCTGCCAGAGTCTGCCTGGGATTCAAGCATGGACTTGTAGCACTCACAAGATTATAGCTACTAAAATTCAGGAAAGAGCATGGGAGCTAATTCAAGAAGAATGTTGACTTTGAATTACTGAGTAATTAAAGCATTCATGTTTTTCCCAGATTTAGTAGTACAGATCCTCTGATCTCAAGTTTACAGTGAGAATCAGAGCCTGTCTGGGCATGAGACCAATAGTCAATGGGAGAACAGAAAGAGTGACTCAGTCCTTAAATACAAAGCCTTGTGCCTTACAGATCATAAGCCTATAAAATTATCCATTCACATTTTCTTCTTTCATTGGGTTGTTTGTGCTGTCACAAGTTAAACTGATATGATAAAAAAAATTTAAGACATTGAAGAAAGAAATTGAATAAGATATCAAAAGGTGGAAAGATCTGTCATGCACATGGGTCAGCAGGATTAACATAGTAAAAAATGGCCATCCTACCAAAAGCAAAAATAGGCTTGACCAAAATACATATATCAACAGCCTATTTATATATTTGAAGATTGTTATGATTTTTCTCTCCATAATCTTCTAATACTTTAGACAGTCTAAGATCTTTCTATTTTTGCTTGTATAAAATAAGATTATCAGTTGTCACTCAGTTTTTATTAGGTAATCATTAATGCATTATGAATAATAGAAAATAAAAACATTGACATTAAAAGTCAGAAACAAGACAAGGTTGTCCCATCTCTCCATACCTATTCAATATAGCACTTGAAGTCTTAGCTAGGGCTAAGACACGTGAAGGAGATAAAAGGAATACAAATGGGAAGGGAAGAAGTTAAAGTATCTTAATTTGCAGATGATAGGGTAGTATACATAAGCGACCCTAAAAATTCCACTGGGAAACTCCTATAGCTGATAAACACTTTCAACAAAGTGGCTATATACAAAATTAACTCACAAAATTAGTAGCCCTCCTATATACAAATGACAAAGGGACTGTGAAAGAAATTATGGAAGCAACACCATTCATAGTAGCTTCAAATAATATAAAACATCTTGGGGTATTCTAACCAAGCAAATTAAAGACCTATGTGAAAAAAATTAAGACATTGAAAAAAGAAATTGAGTAAGATATCAGAAGATGCAAAGATCTCTCATGCCCATGGGTCAGTAGGATTTACATAGTAAAAATGGCCTTCCTACCAAAGCAAACTACAGATTCAATGGAATTCCCATCAAAATTCCAACATAATTCATCACAGATACTGAATGAACAACATTGAGCTTCATATAGAAAAATAAAAACCCAGAATAGATAAAACAATCTTGAATAACAAAAGACCTACTGGAGGTATCACCATTTTTGATTTCAAGTTGTACTAAAAAGCTACAGTAATAAAAGCTGCGTGATATTGGCACATAAGCAGACACATTGATCAATGGAATTAAAGTGAAGAACCAGACATAAATCCACCACATATAGACATCAGATTTTTGGTTTAAAAAAAAAAGCCAGATACACACTGGAAAAAAGAATCTTCAGCAAATGGTGCTGGTCAAACTGGATAGTTGCATGTAGAAGAATCCAAATCATCCTATATTTATCACCATGAACACAACTCAACTCCAAATAGATCAATGATCTGAACAGAAAACCAGATACACAGAACCTGACAGAAGAGAAAAATGGGCTAGTCCCCAATTTTCTCTTCATTACCGGTATAGGAAAAAAAAAACTTTCTGAACAACGTTAGCATAGGAACTAAGATCAACAGTTTAAAAATGGGACTTCATGAAACTGAGAAGCTTCTGCATGGCAAAGGACACCATTATTTTGAGAAAGCAGCAGTCTACAGAATGGGAAAATATTTTTTACCAACTGTATATTTGATAGAGGGCTAATATCCAAAATATATAAAGAATTCATAAAATTAACTATGAAGAAAACAAATAAATAACCCAATTAAAAATGGGGTACATACCTAAATAGAAAACTCATATGGATGAGAAACACTTAAAGAAATGTGCAACATCCTTAGTCAATAGAGAAATGCTAATCAAAACTACTTTGAGATTTTTTCTTACCCCTGTCAGAATGGCTAAGATCAAAAAAACAAGTGAGAGCTCATGCTAGCAAAGATGTGGACTAAGGGAAACATTCGTTGCTGGTGGGAGTGCAAACTTGGACAATCACTATGGAAATCAATGTTGTGGTTCCTCAGGAAGGTGGGAATCAATCTACCTCAAGATCTAGCTATACCACTCTTGGGGATGTACCCAAAGGACACTTCATCTTACCACAGAGACAATTGCTCATAGTGTTCATTATTGCTCTATTCATAACAGTCAGAAATTCAAAACAATCTCAATGTCTCTCAACAGAAAAATGGGTGAAGAAAACGTGGTACATTTATACCATGAAATATTAATCAGCAATTTAAAAATGACATCATAAAATTTGCAGGTAAATATACAGAACTAGAAAAGAATCATCTTCACTGAAAAAATCCAGACCCAGAAATAAAAATATGGTATGAATTCATTTATATGTGGAAATTAGCTATTAAGTCAATAAGCAAGCTACAATTCATAGAACCACAGAGGTTAGTTATAGAGCAAGGGACTCGGGGTGGTGGGTACAGGTATATCTCCCTAGAAAAGGGAAATAGAATCAATAGTTATGGATGGACAGTGAGAGGAGACTGAAATTGGAGGATCAAGTAGAGAGGGAAGGGAAGGGCCAAAGGTGGGAATACAAGGAAAGATAACTAAAATTAAGGGTCATTTGAGGGGTAGTATGGAAACCTAATACAATAGAAGCTATATGAAATATATATGAAAGAGAGCTAAATGAAATTATTACCAAATAATGGGAGAGACAGAGCCCCAACTGGATATCTCTCATCACCAAACAAAACTTCCAGTATCAGGAATGGGTCATACCTAATTGAGTTGGCCAAAAGGGTCTTGTGAGAACCTCCAAACATCCTAGGCTTTTGCCAAATCTATAGGTTGTTCTTCACAAACTGACAGCAAGGCCCCGTTCCTCAAAACTATACCTAACACAATTCATTGTACATGCAGAAATCGCCCTGGTGCTAAAGCCTTCACCCCTATGTGCCAGTGCTGGTAAAGGAAGGTGCCTAGGATAAAACCAAAAACTGCTATTCTAAAGAAACAAAAAAAGTAACAATAAAATGACTCATAATGACATTGTGCTGAACTCATAGATCTCATAGACCACTGTCTTGCTCAATTATTATCAGAGAAGCTTCCTCCTACAGCAGAAGGGACTCACAGCAAAACATTATTCGAAGAGTGAGAGACCTTGGAACAGTCAGCCTTAAAATAGATGTCTCCATGAAAGCTTTCCCCCAAGAGCTCAGGGAACCCTCTGGAAAAGGAGGAGGAAAGAGTGTAAGATCCAAACAGGATGGAGGACACCAAGAAAATAAATCCTCCAAATCATCAGGATTGATGTAGTATGAACTGACAGAGATGGAAGCAGCATGCACATGGCTATCATCTGTGCCAGATGGATATGTACCCTAACCCAGAAGCAATCTCCAATTGATAACCACTTGCAAATGAGTATTTAATTTCCTCCAAGGGAGTCTCACTGGACAAAAACCTACTCTTTTTTCCCTTTTTTTATTATTAAGAAATTTTCTATTCATTTTACATATCAACCACAGATCCCCCCTCCTCCCTTTTCCCACCCCCAATCCTTCCCCCAACCCTCACCTCATTCCCACCTCCTCCAAGTCAAGGTCTCTCATGAGGAGTCAGCAGAGCCTGGTACATTCAGTTGAGGCAGGTCTAAGGCCCTACCCCCTGCACCAAGTCTGCAAGGAGTCACACTTTGACACAAGGCTCCAAAAAGCCAGCTCATGCACCAGGGACAGATCCCGATCCCCTTGCCTGGCACCCCCCCCCCCAAATAGTTCAAACTAAACAACTGTCTCGCATATCCAGAGGGCTAGTCCAGTCTCATGAGGGCTCCACAGCTATTGGTCCACAGTTCATGGGTTTCCACTAGTTTGGCTGGCCATCTCTGTACACTTTCCCATCATGATCTCAATGTCCCTTGCTTATAGAGTCCCTCCCCTCTCTCATCGATTGGACTCCTGGAGCTCAGCCTGGCACCCAGCTGTGGATCTCTGCATCTGCTTCCATCAGTAACTGGATGAAGGCTCTATGATGACAGTTAGGGTTATTCACTAATCTGGTTACCGGAGTAGACCAGTTCAGGCACCCTCTTGACTATTGCTAGTAGTCTAAGGTGGGGTCATCCTTGTGGATTCCCAGGAACTTCTCTAGTACCCTGCTTCTCCCTATTCCCATGATGTCTTCATTTATCATGGTTATCTCTTTCCTCGCTCTTCCACTCTGTTCCTGGATAAATGCTCAACTATGTTCATAGCAGCGTTATTCATAATAGCCAGAACCTGGAAACAACCCAGATGCCCATCAACCAAAAAATGGATGAAGAAATGTGGCACATATACACAATGGAGTACTACTCAGCAGTAAAAAACAATGATATCATAAAATTTGCAGGCAAATGGATAGAACTAGAAAATATCATCCTGAGTGAAGTAACCCAGACTCAGAAGGATAAACATGGTATGTACTCACTCATAAGTGGATACTAGATGTAAAGGAAAGGATAACCAGACTACAACCCCCAATTCCAGAGAAGCTAGCTAACCAGGAGGACCCAAAGAGGCACCCATGGGTCTCCTTGGGAAGGGGAAATAGATGATATCTCCATGGGTAAACTGGGAGTGAGGGGGGTAATGGAAGGCAAGGAATGGGGGATGAGACATAAGGAAATGGGAGGTTCAAGCTGGAACAGGAAAAAAACTAATCTTAAGGGTAGGCTGCATGCCCAGCAGTAAAAGGCCAAGAGAAAACAAACTCGGAGACATCTTTGGAGGTTCCATGTCTCAATGTTGTATCAGGGTTCTTCCCCTTTTAAAAATTTTATCTTACTATTTTTATTTTATTTATATAATTTTGCTTCTCTCTTTTTGCCCTACAGGTCCTTTGCACATATATTGTGGCTTCCAATTTAGTGTTTTTATGGGATTCCTGAAAGTGCAAACAAGCAATTCTCTGGTTCCTGTTCCCCATCTTGATAGGCTCTTTTGCTTCAGCTTGCTTGTTTTGTCCAGTTAGGATGTGTTAGCTTTTGTTTTGTATTATTTTATTTTATTGTTACCACTCAGAAGCCTGTGTGCTTTCTAATGAGAGACAGAAAGGCATGATCCTGAAGGGGTGTGGGGGAGGAACTGGGAAGATTAGGGGGAGGGGAAACCAAAATCAGGTTATATTATATGAGGGGAAAAAAACTATTTCCAATAAAAGGGGGGAAAGGGAAAATAAAAGCATATAAAAAGAAAATATACACAAAAATTTTCAATCTACTTTCTAAGAAGGATCATACATTTTCTAACAATTCAGGAGTCTTGCTTTAAGGACTCCTGTGAATTAAGAAGGCAACTACATTCTTTGTTATTACACTAATGAATCAGAAATTTAAAGTAATTTAATAAAATAATACTTTATTAGCGATTTAAATTATTGTGTATTTCAAAACATTACACATATTCATCAATATCCTGTGGTTGTCCATTTTTGCAAGCTTAACCTTAAAAGATTATTTATAGTTAATTCAGAATTCAAGGTTTTAAAGTGAACAATTAAATGCACATTTCTCTGTTATATACAGTTTCATCCTATATTCATATCATCTAAAAACTTGAGAATGTAGGGTCAGACTAAAGGTACTTGTCATCAAGCCTGACAGTCTGAATTAGATAATCAGGACCCACATAATGGAAGAAGAGAATCAACTCCTTCCAGTAGATTGCTGGCCTTCAAGCTTACTTACACACACACACATACACACACACACGTAAATATAAAAATACTACTTAAAATTTAAAATTTAAAATCGACAGTTTGGTGCCTTTTCAGACTATCTAAAGAAACGTATGTCTCATTACAAGCAATAATCAAGACTAGGACTACTACTCATTTGGTGTTTGTGTTGAAACTATGACAGATTTGATGTCTTAGATTTTATAGATTTTCGTCTCATTTATTTCTCAATTTTACGACAAGAAAATTGAGGGAGAATTAAATATCATGGCTAAAATTACACAACTTGTATGGCAAAATTATTTCTTTGGGGGGGAAAGGAAACTTATTTATTTATTTATTTATTTATTTATTTATTTATTTATTTATTTAATTATTCTTTGACAATCTCATGAAAAGAGTATATTTTAATCATATAAACTTCCCTCTCTATTTCTGCAGCTCATGCTTGCACCCATGATACAATCCTCCCTCCGATCTCTGTACTTCCAAGTGGAATATACCCAATGACATTCTAAGGAGACAGTCATGAACAAGCCCTTCTGCTTGGCAGTCATACTATTTAGGGAGATGACATTTTATAATGAGTTTGTTTCTTTTCAAACTCAAAGGTAATTGAGCAGACTTAAATAAAATATTCATCAAATACATGCTTTTTGTTTATACTAAAAATATATCCCAAATAGCACAAGAAAACAGAGCTGTGGAGGAGTCCTTTTGTTCCAGATGGACAAACTGAAGCATAGGTCTGCCCCCCAAGAACCTGTGAGAACAGCTCTTTTTGGCCAATCTGTTTTTTGGTACCCCTTCAGCTTCCACACTGAGCAAAACACTACTTCTTCATTTCTTAACGCAACTGCATTCCTTAGTTTCATTCCTTTATTTATTTTATTCTAGAGACACCCGTTGCTTGATAGCTCTCCTAAGGAAAGGTCCTGAGACTGGCATCTGTAGCAGGCGCTACACTCATGCCAATGCTTCTCCTCCAGGCAAGACACGCACCTCAGCTTTAATTCTGGGAATGCGATGAAATTCTTTAATTTTTTTTCAAGTATTAACAACTAACTAGAGAATTTGGGGTACAGAAAGATGAGGAGGGATACCCCAATGGTGACTGCCAACTTCACACCCAGGAAGCACCAGCTGCTGACAGTCCTGACTGCTACTCTCTCTGTTCTTTCTTCTCCATCCATTTTGTCCACAATGCTCTCCTTCCCATTCCTGGGGATGGGATTTGGTCAGAGGCTACTCAAGACTTTTCCAAACCCTTGCCGATGTTGTCAATGAAACAGAAAACCAAGAGGTATTTTTGTCTCAGGGTGTGGTGTTTTCCCACCTTCTCACTGATAGGGGTGTGAATGAGCAGTCAAATTACCCAAAACCACACAATGTGCATGTATTTCATTAATTGAATGGACATTGACTATAAAGCATGTATAAATCTGTGCAATTATTTTGTAAAAGAAACAACCAAGACCTAATGATATTCATTACCAGATATCCCAAAGTAAATAATATATTAAAATTTAGACAAGATGCAAATTTAAACATACAACATAAGTATCTGTGAACTAAAAATATTTGCGTTATCTCTTATTCTATAACATTAAAAAAACAGATTATTTCAATTTGTATTTCTTCTTAGCATCCCTCCTCTACAATTTAGATCTATTAACAGGCAAAATTAAATGAACTAAGTTTGAAAGAGCCTTTTGGGGTAGTGGAGGGGCCATGATTAATGTAAATAGTCTACTTTATAGATCTGCCACTGAAACTTATGTTCCATTTGGTCTTCTACCAATATTATAATATAGTTTTCCCTTGAAATTTGCAGAGGTTAATAACACCTGGAGACTTAACACTTCTTTTTTTTTTCAAGACAGGGTTTCTCTGTGTAGCTTTGCACCTTTCCTGGAGCTCACTCTGTAGCCCAGGCTGGCCTCGAACTCACAGAGATCCTCCTGCCTCTGCCTCCCGAGTGCTGGGATTAAAGGCATGCACCACCACCGCCTGACTGACTTAACACTTCTTTTTAAGGTGTCATTTCAACCATTATATTACACTGTGGCCTGAAAAATAAAAGATTTCACAACATTCTTCATAAGGTCTCACTATTTGAAGAATTCTTTGGGAACATCTGGCACGATACCTTGAGAAACCAAGAACAAAAGAATGCAGGCAACAAGCCGGGGCTGGCAGCGCATCCGGTCATCCGTGCACGGGTTCTGATCATTTTGATGTCAAGTGTGCATATGCTGCTTTTCATTTGCAAGGCTTCATTATGTCTTAACAGAAGGCTAAGCAATAACAAGTGTTCTTTTATTTGTCAAATTTTAGGCATTCTGGTGAATGTTTGCGAAATGAAGTGCAAGTTTATTTGGAAAAGGTTTTAATGTAGATTTTAAACCTGGGCATTAAAAACCCAGACTCAGAAAGGCAGAAATGACATGCTCTCTCTCATATATGGGTCCTAACTTTTAATGTTTGCATACGTGTGTATTCATTTGCTTTTCTGCTGCTGTGATAAGATACTGAACAAAAACCAATTGGAGAGGAGGAAAATGTTTATTTGGCTTATATATCCTGTGGTGATATTGTGTTCCTCAAAATATTGTGCACTCTAATAAACTTACCTGGGGTCAGAGAACAGAACAGCCACAATATTAAACATAGAGGTTAGGCAGTGGTAACACACGCCTTTAATCCTAGCATTCCAGAGGCAGAGATCCATCTGGATCTCTCTGAGTTTAAAGCCACACTGGAAACAGCCAGGCATGGTGACTCACGCTTTTAATCCCAGGAAGTGAGCCTTTAATCCCAGGAATTAATGGCAGGAAGCAGAAAGGTATGTAAGGCTTGAGAACCAGGAACTAGAGCTGATTAAGCTTTTAGGCTTTTGAGCAGCAGTTCAGCTGAGATTCATTCTGGATGAGGACTCAGAGGCTTCCAGTCTGAGGAAACAGGATCATATGAGGAACTGGGAAGGTGTGGTAGCTGTGACTGGTTCTGTCTCTCTGATCATTCAGCGTTCACCCCAATACCTGGCTCTGGGTTTGTTTTTGTTAATAAGACTCTTTAAGATTCATGCTACAGTGTCCCCATCAGAGTTGTTGATCACTGAAGGAAGTCCAGGCAGGAACTCAAGCAACAGCAGAAGCAGGAACACTGGAGGGAAACTGCTTACTGGCTGGTTCTTCATAACTTCTTCAGCAAGGACCACCTATCCGGTGGTGGCACCAGGCACTGTGGGCTGGGCCCTCACACATCAATCGGTAACAAAGAAAATGCCCTACCAACATGCTCACAGGACAATTTGATGAAGACAGTTCTTCAGTTTAGATTTCCCTCCACTCAGATATGTCTAGGGTTTTGTCAAGTTGACAAAAACTGACCAGCATATATATATATGATGAGTGTGAGTATCATATAGGCTATCACACTAAGTATGAACGTATGAGACCCTTGAGGGGTCTAGGAGCAAAGGACACATGTAATATGAAAGCAGACAAAAGACTGCTGGGGTATGAGGGTGCAATGTGTCGGGGGAATGGGGAGAAGAGAAAGGGAAGAGAATCAAGAGAAACAAGTTTCATTTAAAAATTATGTACCAAAGCCTAATTTGTATGCTAATTAAAATATTTTTAAGAGAAAAGGAGAGGGGATATGTAAAAGAACAGTAGCATATTGTAGTACTCATACATGCAGGGAAAAAAATTCATACAATGTATTCTGATCATGGTTTCCCCTCTGCCAGTTCCTCCCAGATTCTCTCCACCTTCCCCCCCCCAACCAATTCCATGACCTTTCTTTCTCCTTCCCTCTTTAGAAAATGAACAAAGAGGCAAACAAACAAACAAAAAAGAACAGAATTAAAACACACACATACACACACATAAGAAACTATCTCTCTTTCAGAGAGAGAGAGAGAGAGAGAGAGAGAGAGAGAGAGAAACCATACTATACAAGCAAAAGACAGTAAGACATAATAAAATGCCCAAACAAAGCGATATGAGACAAAATGTCTATAATAACTCCTTTGAGTTCATTTTCTATTGGCCATCCACTCCTATGTGTGGGTCCTCCCCTGAAGTGTGGCTAATGTGCCCAGCGAGACTCCACTGAAGAAAACTAATTTTTCATTCATAAGCGGGTGTCAATTGAAGACAGCTGTTGGGTTAGGGGTGGGAGCCTGTGTCTGCTTCCCCACTCAGTGCTGAGACCCCATCTGGCTTGAACTTTTGCAGATTACCACAGTCTCTGTGACTTCATATGTACCTCAGTCTTGTGTCTAGAAGGCACTGTTTCCTTGGAGTCACCCATCCCCTGTGGCTCTTACAATCTTTCTGCTTCCTCAGGCTTCCCGAGTCCTGAGATTTGCTGGGGACATCCCATTTAGGACTGGGTGTTCCAAAAGTTCTCAGTCTCTAAAAATTATCCAGTTGTAGGTCTCTAAATGAAGGCTTTTTAAGAATAAGGCTTTTCTTTTCTTTCCTTTGTTTTTTCAGTAGACGGAATGGAAGGGCAGTGTTGAGGATTGAACTCAGGGCCCTATGCAGACTAGGTGAGCATTCTACCTCCATAATATATCCTCAGCCTTTCTTTCTGTGGGGCATTTTAAAACTCACTGGGCCCAGTTTGCCATATTTTAAATTGAAAATATTATGTCTTTTAAAATCTATTCCCCTTGATCCATGTATTGGCATCTGGAGTTGAGGTCTTTCATAAGGGATAGACTACTTTTTCATAAGAGATAGTTCTGTTTGATAACCAGAGATAAATTCATGGACTTTATTATGGCTCATAAAGGATACTGAGTTCTACCTGGACAGAAAAATAGGACTAGTCTGGAATTATTTTTTCTTTCAGAAGTAAAGTCTTCAAAGATTAGATAATTACCTGATTGTCTGATACCTAAAAAGTGGTAGAATATTTCCTGAGGTTGCCCATTACCTAAGCCAATAATGGACACGAAAAGGTCATGGGCAGAGCAGAGAAATAGGGACATAGGCTGCAACCAGAACATCATTAATATTCTCAAACCAGGTTTCAAATATTTCTTCTGAAGAGAAATTAAAAATTCATTTGGGTATTCAATCTGATGTCATCGATCAGTCATGTCCTATACAGTACTAATTCATTAGAATATGATTTGTCTTCATTCTTTTACTTTTAAGCATGGAAGTCTACATGTGACTAGGCTGAGCAGTGCTCAGGTTTATTGTTTTCATAGAGGATGGAAGGCTATAGGTGGCCCACATTGGCAGCATGGTGGAAAGGAAGCCAGGAGTGAGACTACAGTCTTCCTCTGGAGTATTTGGTATCTTATAACTACCCTTGAAGAAACATTGAGGAAAGGGACTACTTTGAGTATCAGAATAAACTTTGCCTAGGTTATCACCATGAGATGTCAACAGTACACTTCCTTCTCTAGAAAAAAAAGAAAAGAAAATGTAAAATTACACCTTCACCATTCTGCCAAGGAATTATTCCTCTGAACTGTCTTTGACTACACATGAATTCTAAGCCATCCTTCACATACTTTTTAAAATCTTGAGCATCCAATAGATAAAAAAAAATAGGTCACATGTCTTTACTATACTTAGTATAATCTCTCAATTATAAAGAATACGAATGCCTGGGGACTAATCAGTATCAAATATAGAAACGTAAGTATCAACACGGATTCTATACTCCATTTCTGGTTTTATCCATAAATTGCATATTAAAGTAATTTTATTTATTAAAAGGGTATATCTGAAGAAACAGGAATGGAAAGAATATGGGATGTCCAGCAGACAGGGAAGCCATATAGCAAGGGCTATTTTACCCAAGGAAGTAGACCGATGCTCTCAGAATACAGTGAATACCAATCTGGTTTCCTTGAGGAGTAGGCATTTTATCTAAGACTAAAGAATGAAAGACTAATGGTTTGTTATTTAAAAGAACAAAAAGAGGGAGAGAAGAAAAGGAGAAACAAGCAAGTCATTAGCAAATGCTTGTAATTCAAGTGCCTACAGATATTTTTTCAAGGTAACTTCCAATTTTGTTTTTAGGAATCTCACTTCACAATAATTCTGATGTAGAAATTCAATGTCACAAGAATTCTACAAAATAGCTTCACCAAGCTATGTCATAATACATATCTAAGGACTTTCAGATCAATGAACCATTGCATTATACTAACAGCTATATGTTTGAATAATGGTCATGTCCTATACTGATTTTGTATTTCATTTTAATGTGAATATAAATGCAATTTATTTAAATTGTCAAGGACTTAAATAACTATGAAATGACAATTTTCTTGTTGTTCATATAGACTGAATATATATGTCTTCATAGATCTAAAATTTCTTGCCATTTTAGAATCAAGAGAAGGAATTGTTTTTTAATTAGTTCTTATTTTTGACTTACTTTTCAAAATAATTGTGTGTTTAATTGTGGAAAAAAGCATTGAAAAGTTTCAGACTGATATTTATAATACCCACTTACAAAATAACACAAGAGTTCCTTGCCAAGAACTAAAAGAATATCATCAATGTGCTTCTCTTTCCAACATCGGTTTTTGTTTTACTGAAGATACCTTCAGGTAGTACATAAAAATTAAAATTAACTAGGTCTTATGTATCCACCCTTATGAAAATCATCATGTTTTACTGGTATTTTTTACATATATTTTTCTTTTAGTGTTTCATGCTTTGCCTTTAACTAATAGAGTACTAAAAGACATAAAAATTTTAAGTAAATAGATTGAAATGCACATGATTAAAACCACACATGTTCTTTTAGTATAAGAACTGAGTGTATTATATTATAGCAGGTATTCACTAAAAGTTCTTTACAGGAAGACGCTATTTTCAGCTGCTTAACCCAGAAACATATTATTTGAAATAAGAGAAAGAATTCTAGTCTTATTTAAAATTCTGTAGGGTGATGCTTTCCACTGCAGATTCTACCAATAGTAGTGAAAAGCCCAGAACCAAAAGCCTGGTCTGCCTTAGCTCTTAGAAGCACAGGAAATTACTATTAACCACTTCATCCTTGGTTGAAGAATTATTTCTTTTTCTTTTCTTTCTTTCTTTCTTTTTTTTTTTGAGACAGGGTTTCTCTGTATAACAGTCTTGATTGACTGTTCTGGAACTGGAGCTCACCTTGTAGACCAGGCTGGCCTCAAACTCACTGAGATCCACCTGCCTCTGCCTTCAAAGTGCTGGGAATAATGGTGTGCACCACCGCCTGTCGAAAATTATTTCTTATCCCTCACAATGCTGAGATACCAAAAAATAAAAAGAACCACTTCTTTTGAGTAAAACATCTTTTCTCAAGTTTTGTTGAGTTCCATGTGGTCAAGAGAAGATCAATGATACCTTGTTTTAGGTTTTGAATAGGTGAGCTATGTATGTATGCAAAAGTTGTGGAACAAATAGTGAGCAGAAGAGAGAAGCAGCAGATAGACAGCAAAAAAAAAATCAATTCAGGAAGTCATAACATCTGGCAGAGGCAACTGGTAAAGTTCAATTGTGAGAACAGACAAAAGGTAACACCATCAAATCAGGAGGCATATGAACATCTGGCAGAAACTGAATATCCTGTAGAAACTTAGTGGGGAAACCCTGTTGAAGCAGATAAATGGAGTTCCCAACTGAGAGATACCCAGGCAGAACAGCACATCCCTCAGGTGAGGCTTCTTATGTAAAAGAAATAATAAGTGGATAAATGACGTCATTCAAATAGGGACTCACAACCCACTGAGAATGTTGAGGCTGTCAACTAGAGGTCCTGATGGAGAGAGTCTTAGTCAGAGGGTCTTCCCCTTCCTCATCCCATGAATGAGCGTCAACCTTCCCTTTCCCACTGTAGGCATTTTTATATTATAGGATAAACACCAGCAACTTCATTTGAAAATAGTTTCTATTTTCTAGGATTTGGCATTTTTATACCCATAGCTACTTGCTGTTTATCTTTTCTCCAGTTACAGAGTTAGGAAATCAGCCTTGCCTCAGGACCAGGAATTTTGAGAGAGACAGAGAAGGGCCTCCGTACTCCCAGAGTTTTTCAACAAACTGAAACAGCACATGACAATTGACCTAATACTGGCTACAACACACTGACTTCTACACCCCCCATACTCCCACTATTCATGACCAGACCATCATGTCTTTTGTCCTGCCTCTTCAGCAAGTGACAGTGTCATTACTTTTTGACAGCGAGTGCTTTCCCAGCTGAGTGCAGAGAAAACACGGTTAAGGTGCTCCTTTTCCAGAGACAGCAATCACACATAAACACCCTTCCAGGGTTGCTAAGGGATACAATCAAACCAAATGACACAACTTAAACCACAGAGCACAGGAACTGTCAGAAGATTTATACCTGCTTTGTCTGTCTGTGCAACCCATAGCAAAAGTGAGTACTCTGTATTCACCACCAGAACCAGGGCTGTCTCTTAGAATATTGCCATGTTATCACCAAGTAATGGGCCTGGTGCCTTTGAGAAATTTTGTTACTGTCCCCTGCCTGACTTTCATGTAGAAACAAACGTTAAACTAATTTACTTAAAAATCAAGAGGAAAATAATATAAGCAAATGGAACTTAAAAAAAAATAAGTGAGATCATGGGCACAGGAAGCCAGCAAAAAATTTTGCTTATGTTCAGTTTTAGTACAGGCATTAATAGTCCCCCTGCTGTGGTAAGTGTTTTCTCTCCTACGGTTTCTGATAAGGAATGTGGTTTAGAGCACTGTACATATGAGCAAGAAATCAGTAGATTTTGAAATTTATGAAACCCCTCTACTCAACGCTTTAGTAGATCTGGAATGAAGGCAACATTTTCTATACCTCTGAAATACACCTGCCAGAGACTCTTGGACAAAAAAAAAGAGCTCCACCGGGGTTAACATCAGAATAACACCAAGCCCTAACCAAAGGGGTCTTTCTATGGAGAGAATCTTTAATAGTCTGTTGTTCAGCACATATCTATTAACACAAAGATGTTCAACTGTACATGAATTTCTAAACTGTCTTATTAAATAAGAAACACAGAGCCAAATATAGGGGTGAAAGCCTTAGAGATCAGGGAAATAGGGATAGCCACCAACCTTACCTCTCCAACTCTGCATCTACTAAAAAAGGCTACTTCCTGTCTTATCCACATTTATTGCCTTGCTGTTCTGCCCTCTCATTGGCTCTTAGCCCAGCTACCAAACTTCCTTGTCACTGCCTGTCTGTACAGATCTCCAGGTCTCTATGGTTGGTACTGGGATTAAAGGCATGTGTCATCATGCTTGGCTGTTCCCCAGTGTGTCCTTGAACACACAGAGACCCTGCCTGCCACATGATCGGATTAAGGGCATGGCTACCATTGCCTGATTTCTATGTTTACTTAAAAATAGCTCCGACTTTTGTCTTCTCTACAACATACTAGAATTCAATAGGAGATGATGGTTTGTTTTTCATTCTCTCTTTCCTATGTCTAGAAAATGACTATATCTTAAAAGAACATACCTAAAATATTTACTGAGTAAGGAATTAATTCCTGGACAGTGTTGTCAACTCATGCTTCTATGGTGAATAAAAATTTTTTTCCATACATGTAAAGTCCATCTGATAACCTACTGATAGGTTAAACACATGTGGTATTATTCTTGGACTGTACCTAGAAACTGGGTTTCAACTTTGTTTTATTTTGCTTCAGTGTAGCTGAGGAAATGATTTTAAATGTTATTCCATTTTAATTAGTTTAGACAATGCAATCAGTCAGATGTAGCTAGTAACTACCATCTTATG
The DNA here is from genome assembly GCA_902168405.1 of Peromyscus aztecus. Classification (NCBI taxonomy): domain Eukaryota; kingdom Metazoa; phylum Chordata; class Mammalia; order Rodentia; family Cricetidae; genus Peromyscus; species Peromyscus aztecus. The sequence continues at coordinate 42,468 of CABHPQ010155352.1, forward strand.
TCAACCAGTTTCAGGCTCTGGAGTTGTACATAACCAGGATGTAACTTCTCGGTTCAAGTAGATCACTGTCTAGAGACACAATGTTGCAAGCTGGGTCTGGAGGCACATAGCAGCAACCTCAGCACCCAGAAGCAGAGGCAGGGGAATGTATGTCATCAGAGGCCACCTTGCACTACATAGTGAGTAACAGTGTTCCTATCAACTCTCATTTAACTCGGATCAAAGAATTGTTTTGCTCACACAGCATTTAATGGCATAACATGATATTGTGATAAGGAAAAAGATAAAAGAAGGGACTAAATCTTGGCACATGATCAGGGACAACAGCATTTAGCATTCCTCAAAAGACTGTGACTTAGAATCTGTAAACCAAACACCTTGACAAGTTTCTTTGACTTGCTTTCTTTTGGCTTTGGTGTTTAAAAGAAAAGGTTAAATAGCTCCATCTAGAGATACTTGTGATAGATCTTAGAGATACACAGAGAAGAAATCCTCACAGGTCCTGAGATCTGGATAAAATTTCCTGCTGAATGTTACAAAGAAGCCCATAAGTATATCATGCCACTGATCACAGTGGCATCCATAGGAAATCTACCAGAAATCACTGTAAGCCAATCATTAGGCATGGATAGGAATTTAAAACAATAAAATCTGAATTTAAGTAGCATAATTCCAGTAGATGCCACAAACCTTAAAGACAAGAAAAATAAACAAATCTTCAGAAGTAGAAAATGAATGACTTAGGTAGAGAAATGACCAGTAATAACAGGCTCAACTTGTTATTAAATGCAAGCCAATTGTAAGACAAGAGGATCAGTATCATACTAGTCACCACACATATACTGGGGATGAAATTATGTATGAATACAAACATAACTTCTGTGTCTAGGAGGTCTACAGTCTTATGGAGCATAGATGCAATCATCAAATATTATTAACTTTTAAAAATCACCCTGAGGAACAAACACACACAAACCCACAGTGTGACAAGATATTCATAATAGATTACTATAGGTAAACAAAACAGGAAGGTCCAATAAGACATCTCTAAGGAAATGATACTTGAGCAAGATAATAACAGTTGAGTAAACTAGGACACAAGAATAGTGACATTCTCTATAGGAGAAGGGACTATGAAAAGAGACACTACCTTCAGGAAAGTGAAAGTAATCACAGGTGATTGGCATGGAAAGTGTAAGACAGTGGGAGGAATTTACTTCCTAGATTATTTCTATGATAGAATATTATATAATACACAGTATATGATTCCCATCATGTACTAACAATCACACACACACATACATAAACACACACACACACACACACACACACACACACACACACACATTTATACAAAGAGATAAATGAGGCATTTGTATGTCTTGGTTTTGGTTTCTTTTCTGGAACAGAGACACCTGATTCAATCTGAAAAGAAGATCTATTGAAATGTAAAAAGAGAAATTTGTAAACATGTGTTACTTGTTAATGAGTAAAAGCTGTAAGGACTTAGCTGTGTAGTATGAGTTTTCCTGCCTGGCCCACGGTCAGGATAAATCTCTTTCACCTGCCAGTCCCACAGCCGCTCAGACCCAACCAAGTAAACACAGAGACTTATATTGCTTACAAACTGTATGGCCGTGGCAGGCTTCTTGCTAACTGTCCTTATAGCTTAAATTAATCCATTTCCATAAATCTATACCTTGCCACATGACTCGTGGCTTACCTGGCGGTGGCTGGCAGAGTTTCCTTCGCCTTCCTATTCTTTTTATTCTCTCTGTTAGTCCTGCCTATACTTCCTGCCTAGTCACTGGCCAATCAGTGTTTTATTAGCAACACATTTGCCATACAGAACATCCCACAGCATAGCTGCCTGGAATATGTCACATTTTCTTGACAGCAAGATTAGAAAAGGTTGACTCTCAAAAAATTCAGAATGAGGTCGGGTGTGGTGTGCACTCTGTGAGTTCGAGACCAGCCTAGTCTACAGAGTGAGTTCCAGGATAGGCTCCAAAGCTACACAGAGAAATTTTGTCTCATAACACGCACACCCCCAAAAAAAAAACAGAAAGAAATTTATTTTTCTATGAAATATTGATTTCTAAGACATACATTTCATGGCAAAAAGTTAAATCATACAAACAAGAAGCATATATAAACAGCAAATGGTAATCAACTATGTAAAGATTTTTAACATCTTTTGTATCATGAAAAGCACATATTGAAGCCAGATGCCATTTTTTACTTACTATTTTGACAAACTGCATAGACAAGTAGCCTCCATTATATAAATCAAGTTCATTGTTGGAATATAGGAAAAATAAAATATTCATATAACAGGAGAATACTGTAGTTCATTAGTCTAAAAAGAAAAAAAAACTTGCAATGTATTCTGAATCTAGAGTGCAAATTCCAATAAATATCCTAAAATGCACATATCATGGTTAATCACTATATGACTAATTCCACCAAATATATCCTCGTGATATAAAATTTAAATATTTATCTGAAATTATGTAAGAACTCACCACTTAACCCATTATCACATTTGTATATAGTGTTGAAAGATTCTGATTATGAAATACTCTTTCTTCTTCATTGTAGCAAATATGTGCAATAATGTAATGAAATAACAGTGCTCTCAAGAGCTACAAGAAATATTTATTCTGAAGCTATAGTGAGTGGGATTTTATTCCTGAATTCTTTTTAAGCAAATTCATTACTGAAACATGGAAAAACTGCTGAATTTTATATGTTAGCTTTTGTTTAGCTCTTTTTTGTTGAGTATTATGATCTTAGAGTTTTGAGTAGAATCTTTAGTCTTTTAAGTACAGGATGACATCATCTGCAAATAGGGAGAATGTGACATCTTTCCTTTCCTAATTGTGTCTCTATTTGTTCTTTCTCTTACCTTATTGCTCCAGCTAAGACTTCAAGCACTGTATTGAGGAAGAATAATGTGTGGATGCTCTTGCCACAGCGCTTATTTTAGAGAAGATGCATTAAATGTTTCCCCATGTGACACTTGTTCTTTGTGTTGCTATATATCACATTTATTATACTGAGGTCTTCCTGCTACTCTTAGTTCTTTGAAGCTTTTTGTCATGAAAGAATGTTGAGCTTTTCCATCTGCCTTTATCAGCCTTTATGGTGACTGGGTAACTTCTGTATCTGGGTCTGTTAATATGTTACGTTTGTTTTGTCATACAGTCAACTGTACTTGTATTCTTAATCATAGTGTGTGATCTTTTTTAATGTGTTGAATTCTGATTTCTAGTATCTATTGAAAACTTTGCTTTCATCAAAAGGAATTGGCCAGTAGTTTCCTGGTTTTGTTGTTCTGTCAATTTCCTTGCTTAGTTTCTTGTTTGTGTTGTTATTTTACATAAATGTCTTTCATGTCTATATCCTGAACTGGTTTATTTATTATTTTATGCCTTTGTCTATTTACTCCTTGTAGATATTAACATTTTTAGAAGTAGACCTTTGAATGCTTACTCAAGTATTTCAAGCATATCTGTATCTTTGTGGTTGGTAATCAGGTTACCATGATGCTTTCTTTTTCATATATTTTTTTGTGTTTATTCCTTGCAGTTTGTGAATCCATTGATTTAATGTATCTCTTCCAGTTTTTCTTGGGGAACTTCTTAGTGATTAACCTACTCTTGAGGCCTCAGTCCCCAGTACCACTCAAAAAGGAGACAAGACACTACAGAAACACCACCACCAAGCAGAATATGGTACAGAAATACATTTACAAATCAGTTAAAGTCAACCAATAGAGTACCAATGACTGTAGAACTGAAAATGCCAAAAAAAAAATGTGGAGTGTTTTCTGAAGTTATAAAATAGGATAAATGTATAATTAGGAGTTGAATGAAATAAAGAGTGTATAGCAGAGGAGCAAAGACAAACATAAATAATCATAGAGCCTATTGCCATTCCCCATAGTTACCACTCATGGGTAGAAGTTAAATCCCTGTTGCTGAAAACACCACGCACTTTGGAAACAGGCCCCACAGGCCCCCACAGGAACCAGCCTGAATGTCTCCAACCTGAAGACTAGCTTTCATGGTATCAAAGGCACTGTGCAAGCTTTCAAAGGGGGGCAACCAACAGTCCTACCCAGCTATGATGCTGTGGACCATAGAAACATGAAGCAGGAATTCAGATGACTGTAGCAAAAGCTAATACCTGGAAGAAGCAGGGTTCTTACAGCATTATTTCACTGTCTTTCACTATTTAGGAATGCCTAGAGCTCTATAAATGGAAAATGCCTCTGCATTTACTTCAAAAACTTTTAAGAACTGGTGCTTAACTTTTCATATCTTCCACTCTACAGACATTCCTTATAACTCCCAAGGTCTAGCTATGATGAAAAGAGCTCATCATACCTTAAAAACCTAAACATCCAAATTACAACATGGAGATCTTAAATATTCATCTCTCCATCATAGCTTAGATCATACTCTGGTTGTAATTAATCATATAAAATACATATCTGAGGACAATATGAGTTCTTTCCTCAGACACTTCTCCATAAAAGTTACACCTAAGCCTCTAGGACCTCCTCACTCTTAATTGAAAAGGTCCTGATGTTTTAATAAAGTCAGTAAGAGGATATGCTTGCATGTTTCCACAGGACACTGATTTGCCTTTGTGGATCCTGGATTGCTTGATTCACACTATATGGCCAGGCTGCTACAGAACTAAGATGCTCCAAAGCAGCCAGTCTGATTACAGGCTGTTACTTACCTCTAAATTCATAAAGTCTTGGCTTTATGAAGAAGTTGATACAAATAATAAGTTTCCTCTTTAAAACTCCTTGACTGCATGTTCTACCATTAATATATATTTGTTTCCAGCAGAAATTCTAGTCATTCAAAGAGTTACAGGTTGTCATCCTCTTGACTATAGATGTGCTGTCTAGACACGGCCCTGCACCCTGCCCTCCAGCCCCCAAACCAGGGAATCCTGCTGCACTCTCCTGGTTGCCTTTTAGCACAGACTGATTCAATTACTACCTGCATGGACAACACATGAAAAGGCCTGCTCTTCCCAGGATTTCCACTGTTCTGGCCTTGTGAACTCCCAACTTCATCCTATATCATCATGAAGCAACCATGAGCAAATTCTATGTCCCAAAAGTCACTCCCCCTCATTTCCTTTTGCTTATAGAACTTTCTTGCCCAGAGACTGGACTGCCTTTAAAAATGTCCTATTATTGATTATATAAACTCTGCCCATGATACCAAAATGTATGTACTATCAGACATCCTCCTCATGTACCTCTGACAATTGTTCTGTATGTAAGTCTTGCTATGTATACCCTGACACAGGTTATTACTGTCCTCTCATAGCTAATGGTTTAATATTGCCTTGATTACAAACTTGAATTACTAGGTCAGCTTCAACTGCAGCCTTGGTCCCACAGATGCTCATGACTAACTCAGGTAACTCTTTATTACAATGCTTCTTCTAAAATACAGATTAACCAAATTAATACTACAAAGCAGACATTAATAGATAGAGTTAATATTGCAAACTAACAATTTCTTTTCGATAACTCAGAATCATTATTCAGACACACTTGACCGTATTATGCCATAGGAGCTAATGATAGATTTTTATGTTACTCCTCTGCTCTCCTTTTTGGAACAGAGATATTTTAATTATATACAACTATACCTATTAGACGGTTAAACTAATTCTCAGTTTGCCACCTATACAGATTGTTGATTATAAATATAAGTTGATTATAAATATATATTATTGATACAAGTATTGATTAAATATCAATATTAATTAACCTCTACTTATCATTTTCCAGTCATCTCCAAACTTAATATGTATCCACATTGTTTGCTGCCCTAGAGAGAATTAAGCATTCTCCCTTTCTATACTAAACAAAAAAACAGGAGTTGCTGTGAGCCACAGAAACATGAAGCAGAAATTCAGCTGACTATAACAAAAGCTAATACCTGGAAGAAGCAGGGTTCTTCTAGAGGATAAAGTCAAGCCTCAAGGAGTCTCAGTGATATTAGCTTTTGAATATATATTAACCAGTTCCTACAATGATTTTCTTGTGTGCTATGGTAGCTTTCCCAATTAATTCTTCTTCTAGGAACTTCTAACAGTGTATTTTATCTGAGATACCTCTTAAACATCCAAAGAGAAATGGCAGACAGAATAAGCATTCCAGACCACCTGCTAGTCTCCTGAATTAAGGTAAATATCCTTAAGGAGACACTACCTAGGCCAGGCACATAGGTACATAGCTTTGTTTCTTGTGCAAATTAAGCTCAGACCCCCCTTTCTTCCTCAGCCCAAATGCCACCTCCAGACTTACCCTACAACAATTAGCTCAGAACAAAAGGGTTTTTTTCATACCAGATACATTCAAGCTATGACACAGGTTTCCTAGTGACTGTGTACACCTGCTCCCACCACCACCACCACCAAAGAGTAGCAGAACAAAGGGATTGATGATTGTAGGTGTAAGGAGACAGGTCATGGGGAGAGGAAAGGAAGGAACGAGGATGGAGAGAAGAATGAAGATGAAGATGACAATAAGATGGAAAGAATTTAGAACTATGAGAGGACGGTAGGAGAAGAGAAAGAGAGGAGCTAAATATGAGAATAGAACTGAAGCTGTGTAGATAGAATTTCGTCTTAGAAGAATAAAGTGAACGGATTAGAGAGCTCGGTGTACTTAGATTCATTCCCTCAGATTAATTCTTGCCACGGCTAGCATCTCTTCTAGGACCCAGGGGAAAGACTATTAGAGGCTGGACCCCAAAAGTCTTTGTTACCATGATGCCTATGAACCACAACAATCATGAGTATGGCATGATAACCCTAAGGGTGCAGTATTGGCACGCAAAACTTGGAGTAACTAATTGCTCTCTGATTAGACTTGAGACCTGCTCAGCAAGAGGGAAAACATGCCTGGTACTAGAAACCTAACCAACTGCACAGTGCTAGTGAAGTTATGAATATTGGAGGAGAATCTA
>CABHPQ010155353.1:0-23521 GCA_902168405.1 Peromyscus aztecus
GTGTGGCTGGCACTCGGTGCTCTCAAGTCTGCCAGACAACTATGTTGTTCCTGTGTGAAAAAGCCAATGGAAAATTATATTTAACCAATACTTCTAAGGAGGTCACCCTCAAGCAATGTTGTGCATATAAAACACTGAGCATTTGGGTTTAGAGGTGTAGCTCAGTGCTTGGGTGCAGCTCTGCAGGGTGTGTTTAATGAGCAAAAGGTCTGAGTGCATCCCAGCACCAGAACCAATCTTCAGCCCCCATGACAGGTATGCCTAGGGCACACCACCCGGTGTCTCAGTGTCCTTCATCCTCCACTTGCGGCTAGGGTGACAGCTGACACTTTATTAGTTGAATGTGGGCCACAGAGAGCTGTGGTCCCATCAGGTGTGATGACCAAGGAGTCCGTCACCTTGGACTGAGCTCTATGTGCCAGCATAGACATGTCCTTCACAGTCACAGCTGCTCCAGCTGCCAGGCTGCTCAGAGCACCCAAGCATCAGGGCCAGTTCCAGGATCACTAAAGTGATGGCAACACCCAGCTGCCAATCCAGATGTCTAACAGAAAGGCAAAGCAGAAATGCCACTGGCTGCAGAGGGAGACGAGGCTCTCAGTGTAAGGGGAGACAAAACCTGGTGCATCTGTGTGAGGCTGTGTAAGGGAGCAAGGCTATGATCTTAGGCCTCGGAGTGACAGCAATTACTGGGGGAGGGGAGGGGAGTGGAGGGGAGAGGAGGGGAGGGGAGGGGAGGGGAGAGGAGGGGAGGGGAGGGGAGAGGAGGGGAGGGGAGGGGAGGGAAGGGAAGGACAGAGCAGAGCACCCAGAGAACTGACAGGCTTTGTGCTGCTGGACACGGACACTCAAGGACAAACCATGGGCACATTGTCAACCGAAGCAGGAAACACGCTAGGGTGACCCTCCTGCGCTTGGGGATGCTGGGGACCACGGGACTTGGAAAGTGGGTCTTTCTCTCACTTGGCCTGAATATGCACATCCTTTAACTGGATTTAGTGCCCAGGGGAAATCCACCCATGTCTCTGCATGTTTGCAGCATTAATTCTACCTTCTGAACCCGCCCAGCCAGGGCTGGAACTCTGCTGCCTGTCAGATGAGTCGGGACTCTCAGAGGGCCCATTACCCCAGGCAAACACTCTAGGCTCACTGGGAGAACTAGATGCATAAACATATTCTATGGTTTGGGGTAAATAAATAAGAAAAGCAGTTTTAACTGTTAGCAAGACCAAGTATGAAGTCACTATTTCTCTACTGAAAGGCCAGGTGTGTGGCAGCCTGTGGGGCACAGATGCTGTGCACAAATTCCAGAAAATGGCTAGCTCTGTTCAAATCTACTGTACCAAAAGCTTCAGGACAAAACTAAAGAGAAATATTTCAGCACAGTCCAATCATATGCTGCTGGAGATCCGAACAAGCTGTTCTCTGGGGGACTACTAGAGACAAACCACAGTTGTATGGTTTTGTTTTTGTTTTGTTGAGACAGAGTTTCTTCTCTGTGTAGCCCTGGCTGTCCTGGAACTCGCTCTGTAGTGAAACAGGATCTCATTTTGTGGATCTGGCTGAGGCCTGGAACTCACTGTGTGGAGCAGGCTAGCCCTGAAGTCCAGGGCTCTGCCTGCCTCTGCTTCCTGAGCACTGGGTTCAAAGGCTTTTATACCACACCCAGCCCAATTATTCTTCGGGAAGGCTAACTTCTCTGAAGAAAGCCGCGCCAGCTTGTCTCTCAGTTTCCTTTCCCTCCTAAGATAATGGAAGCAAAGGGCCCCCCGGCATGCCCTGTCTGATCATGACACTGGAACGGCTCGGGTCTGTGTTCCAGTGCGGCCCCGTGTGAGTGCTGGGAGTAGCGGTGTAGACGCCTCAGCTGCACATGGTGTAGCATATAACCCGAGTCACTGAGAAACATCAGCACGGAATGTGGACCTGTACCTCACATCATGTCTGGCCGCTAAGGGGCCACAGCATTTACACCACCCCACTCCATCAGGGATGGCCACACACTGCTGCTGGCTGTTAGCACAGAAAGCCATAGGAAGACAGGAAAAAGAAGAAAATTCCAAGCACTCTCTCTTGAGCAGGGCATTCCAGAACTGACTGCACACTAAGAATTTCAGTGTTCCTGAGGAACAGAACCACCGCTCAGATGGAGGGCCCAGGCCAGGCTTGGGGGTGCAGACCTACAATCCCAGCTACTCAGGTGGCTGAGACAGGAGGATCACAAATTCAAGGCTTGCCTTGGCTACAGAGTAAGTCCCTGCCTCAAAATTAAAATAAAAGGCTGGCCAGCTGTTAGGTCTCATGGTGTCCATACATCTAGAAAGGAGCTCAAGCTGGACTATGGAAGGATTTCTGGCCATTAGACAAAAGCCAGCATTCTTCAGGAAATTGAGAAACTGGTTCCCATTGGCCAAAAGGAGTCATTCCTCTGACTTCTGGCTGAAGTGGTGCCTACGAGCAAGCATATCAAAGCCCATGCTGGTCTCCAGGCTCCCTCAGAACCAGCACTAGTCTCCTCTCTGCGGCCCCACCCACTACTCATCCTCCTTACGATAAACATGATCTGTCCACCACTGGAACCCTCTCTGTCTCTTGCTGTCTCCACTATTCCCTCCTCTCCCGATTCCCCAGTCCTGGCCATGTCCAGTCTGCTTTCTTTTCTCTCTGCTCTGGATTCTTCCAGATGCCTGTTTTGTCCTCTCTCATTTATGATAAAAACCTTCCCCTATGGATGTAGCAGTCAAATCAGTGGTTTCTTTGCCATGCCCTTCACATACAAGCTCAACCATGGGCATTTGCCCAGCGTAAGTGTGACCCTGGATTCTACCTCTAGTACTCTGGCAGCCACCAAGCTCCCTCTCAATGCTGGAAGAAATGCAAGCGTTTAATCCTCAAACTTCACACAACAGACACTGCCTTGCTGACTCTACAGATGTCTAGAAGCTTGGGATAATCAGGGCTCTTCATCCCAGAGGCAGCTGGCACAGTCTCCCTCCCAGGCAGAGACCAGCACAAGGCAGTCTGCCCCACAGATTTCCAGGCAGTGTTCAGACAATGGATCTTCCAGGTGTTCACAATGTCGTGAACACCTCAGACCTCTACAGACGCAGCTGGCCAGCACACTACTAAGAAGAAGAACCAGGGTGCACCTCCTGCCTCAGGCCCACCTGTCTCCCAATCCACTATGAACCCAAAGAGACTTCCAGAGGGACAGTGGCCAAGAGTGTAAGGCAAGCACAAGACAGGCTGCACCCACCACAGCCCAATGCCCAGCTGAGGGGCCAGGCAGGGAGCCAGGTCTGGGTCCTAACCAAGGACACTTCCAGAAGGCAGGAAACCAGCGGAGCAGTTTGGAAAACACACCTTTAGTTCCAAAGGCCTCTGCAGACTCAGCCCAGAGAGTCCTGACCACAGCACTCTAATCGCAGCTTTTAAAGCTGCATTCCTAAGCATTTCTACATGGGGGGTTCGATCCCAGAAGTCTGGGATACAGAAAATGGCTCACAGGGCTCCAGAGAATGTCCCCAAATGTGGGCAGCTGGCATCACAAAGAGACAAAGCATGGGTAGCTTGTCACAGAGCAGGAGAAGTCCAAGAGTCCTACGTGTGAGCCACCTTTTAGAAAATCCCTTTGACAATGTGAACACCACCACTCAGAGCCCTGTGACTCACATATCTTTCCTTATGGGCTTTCCAGGGAAGCCCAGAGTTTTGGAAAGCTATGGACACCCCTTATAACAAAATCACAAGACTCAAACCTCACTAAAAACCATCCTTTTTCCCATAATCCCTGCCTGAGTCAATGTGATTACTGCTTCCATCTTAGAAGGTGAGTTTTAAAAAGGGGTTAAGCCAATGTTAACACAGAAAGAAATGATATGTCTGCTGACTTGGTGACTTGTGTAGGCTGTGTGTGTGTGTGTGTGTGTGTGTGTGTGTATGTGTGTGTGTGTGGCGCATGTGTGCACATGAGAATGTGGGCGCACTCCCCTTTTGTGCACACGTGTGGAGTCCCCAGATCATCTTCAGGTGTCTTCCTCTGTCACCCTCACCTTATCTGAGACAGTCTTTGAACCTGGAGCAGGCCACTGTGGTGACTGGCTGTCAGGGCTTACACACATGACGCCATGCATGAAAGCTGGGGATCCAAACTCAGGTCCTCAGGCTTGAGCACCAAGCACTTTACACACCTAGCCATTTCCACGTGGTTTTAAGTGTGTGTGTGTGTGTGTGTGTGTGTGTGTGTGTACACATCCTTGTGCCATGACACATGTGTGGCGGCCAGAGGACAACTTGTGGGAGTCAGTTCTCTCCCACCGTATGGGTCCTGAGGGTTGCCAGGCCTGGTGGCAGGCACCCTTAACCCCCATTTTTACTTTTTGAGACAGCATCTCACTGTACCCTGCGCTGGCCTCTAAAATGCCGAGATTACAGACGTGAACCACCATGCCTGGCTCACTCGTCACCAGGAGGCTTTCTCTGGACAGAATTGAGGGACTCCACCAGCTCCCTTCGAGCCCTACCAGCCAGCTTCCCGGCTGCTTTTTTTCTCAACCTGCCCTGGAAAACCACAAGCAGAGTGCCGAACCCTCCGGCCCAACTCTGAGCCCCAGGGAGGCTGCTCCAGGGAGGCCGCTCCAGGGAGGCTGCTCTGCGCCTGTGGCGCAGTACCGCGTGCCGGTGGGAAGAGGGCGCTGGAGATAGTTACCCAGGGTTCCTCGGCTCACTGTCCCGTGCACTTCCTCCCTTCAGCTTCCTAACCAGCTTCTCACTGCTGCGTCTAATGGAAGCCCGGAGTTTGCTAAAGGAGCCACTGCGCCTTAAAGATCCAGTACCATCCTGAAAAACACGTGAACAAGTGTGAAGTGTGGGTGCCCCTCTGCCCCGCTCAGCCCAGTGACCCCAAACTGCTGCCAGGCACTGGTTGACAAGTGAGTCCTGCTGAAGCCACCAGACTGCAGTGTGCATGACCATGTTAAAAACAACCCATGACCAGGAATCCTTTGAACATGAAGAATCCCAGCAGAAGCAGCCACGTCGCCACAGGGGAGTGAGCCCTCCGTTGTCTCAGGACAAAGACAGCAGAGAGTCAAGAGAACTCAGGCAGATCCCAGGACTGTCAGGCAAGTGTAACTCCACGGCGCAGGAGCATGTGTGCACCGGGCAGCAAAGCGGCCAGGACGCCAGGCCTCACCAAGACAGTGTCCTCCCAACAGACTCACCTACACAGGGTTTAGATGTGTCTTCAGCAAATTTAAATGTCAATGCTAAATGTAGCTGCAAGTTTTTAATAAAATGCTCATTTTTATACAAATACTGAAAGTCCCGAGATACCTGTAGGAAGTGAAAAGGCAACCAGCTGTTCCCATAACCAACTAGCCATTCCAGAGACACCCGGCAGAGCTCGGGCACGAAGTCAAATGCAGAGTGGAAACCCTGGGCACAGCAGCGTTTATCTCAGAATGGCCCCTCGGGGCACTTCAGAACCCCGCTGCGGCTAGAGGTCACGCAGCCTGCGTCCCAGAAGACTGAGAAATGTACAGAGCAGACAGACGCAAGACACAGGTCAGTTGGAGTGAGTTTATTAGAAGTTAGAAAGACACAAATACACACATCACAGAGCACTTAAAGATTAGTAGAGAAAAGCAGAAATGCCAAAATTCCACACCAAGACTACACAGCGAATCTACTTGAGTGTGTCCTGGGGAGGCCCCGTGCAGGGCTCTGGCCGGGTGTGTAAGGACGACAGGGACGTGCAGCACATGCCTCACTCTACAGCTCAGTGACTGCACAGGTCACCATCATGCCGCTGTAATAAACCTGCGTGACACTAACACCTGTCACAGGTGAACAGCTACTCTCTCTTAACTGGTAAACTGGCGTGTTACACAGTAAATGGGTTTGTTAACACAGGTGATATTTCTAAGTACACATCTGGCAAAGCTACATGTATCCAGAATCAAGACCCCACAGGGACAGCAGCACCGAAAGGAGTGGCCAGGCCCAGAGGTGCGGCTGGCAAGCTCCTAGGGCAGCTAGACACAGCGGGCAGACTGGAGGGCCGGAGGCGCTGCCCGTCATGCAGGGGCAGTGCGGGAGGCACCGGGCGGGCGGCTAGGCCTGTCAGACAGAAAGAGAGAAGCAGGTGAGGCCGGAGGAGCGCGGCGCGGCAGGCCCACCCCGCAAGCCTGCTCTACAGTATTTCTAGGTCACAGATCTCAGCGGCATTATGCTCAGCGACCCGGGCACTCCCGGCTCCCAGGCTGGCACAGCAGGTGTGCTGGGCCCAGGGCATGTGAGGGGACTGAGGCCGGCTTTCCGGTACCTGTCAAGAGTGGAAGGCAACCTTTCTCAAGCACAGACCAGCATTGTGTTAGAAATCTCCTCAATACTTACTACTCTGGAGAGATTCCCAAGTTATTGGACATGAGGGAGATTTGGTGGTGAGGGACAGGAAAGGCCGAATGTGAAGACGCCATTTAAACTTCTCCTGTCTTGCCGCTTTCTCTAAACAGTCACGGAATCCCCGCGGGCTGATGACTTTCAGTCTCTCAAAAACACTAATATCCTAGACTTCTCGAAAACTTTCAGACCCAGTGACTTTAAAAGCTGACAGCCTATTTGAAACATGCAGTTGATGATCCAAATAAAACCGTTTCCACAGGCAGCAATGCCTCCTGGGTCTACCAAACCTCCAAAGGCGCACAGACAGCTGGGCCTGGCCGCCCGCTCAGACTCACCATGGGACGCTGAGCAACTCATTTAACCAGCCCGAGCTTCATCTTTCTCATCTTTAAAACGGAAAAATAAAACTGGTTACCAATGCCTCACAAATGCCAGGGGACAAGAAAACATCAGTTCCCACTGTTTGTCATGAGAAGGATGCTAAATCTTACATAGCTCCCCACACGGCAAAATCCTCCTGCCCATGAGGTCCTGTGCCCCCATCGCAAGATGCTCGCCTCCCTCCCTGGGTTCAAATGGATGACAGTGAACTCTTTCTCAGCCACCCCACCTTGTTCACTGAAGTGGCGGGCACGTCTACTCCTCAGGCTCACTCTGTCCCATCCCATATATGACCTGAGCACCTGCATCCCAGGTGGGTAGATAATGCTGTGTAAAACTCAAGCCGATAAATACCCACAAGCTGGCTCAGGGTTTGGAGGCTCATTGCAATACTGACGCTCCTTTATGCAGCCACAAGAACTCAGATTGCATAAACTCTTTTTAAATTACATTTGGGGTGTGGTGTGTGTGTGTGAACTCCACATGGAAAGTGCACATGTGGAGTTCAGAGGATAACTTGTCCACCATGTGGGTCCTGAGGAGTAAATTCAGGTCACTTGAGTGGCAAGTGTCTTTATCCACTGAGTGGTTTTACAAGCTCTCAAAATGGGTTTCTGAACAGAAATAAATCACAGAATATACTGATTTTAGTATTATCTCTGTACAATAGAATTGTAGGTGTGGCACTTTTATAACTTCTAGTATATTCTAGTTGCCTTCTTAGCATAACTTCTCATAAATAAAAATCTACTCTGAATTAAGTTATCTCATTCCTTAATAACCTTAAGTAAGAATTTAGTACATCAAAACTTATGGAAGTCAGGCCAAGCCTGGTGGCACATGCCTTTAATTCCAGGGCTCAGGAGCCAAAGGCAGGCAGATCTCTGCAAGTTCCAGCCAGCCAGGACTACACTGTAAAACCCTGTCTCAAAAACCAACAAAACTGATGGTGCACACCTTTAATTCCAGCACTCGGGAGGCAGAAGCAGGTGAATCTGTGAGTTCGAAGCCAGCCTGGTCTACCACATAGTGAGTTCCAGGACAGCCAGGGCTATTTAGAGAGACCCTGTCTCAAAAACAAACAAACAAACAACTTGTAGAAGTCAGGCACTGTGGTACTGTATAATCCCCACAGCTGGAGATCTAACACAGGAAGAGCATGAATCTGAGACCAGCCGGGGCTACACAGCAGCACCCTGTCTCAAACAAAACAGTGAAACAGGCAGGGATACAGTTCAGTCACAGATCCCTTCCCTTCCATGTGGATCGTTTAATCTCCAGTAACGAGCAGCTCACACGGGCACACACACACACACGGGCACACACACACACACATGTAGAAATCTCAGCACAAGAACAATGTGAAATAATAGGAGATGGGCAAGAGGCTGCTTCCGAGGGACCAAGGAAAAAGGGCAGCAAAGATGGAGGCTGTGCTTGGGTGCTCAGGGTCCACAGAGAACTAAGATGGAGACTGTGCTTGGGCGCTCAGGGTCCACAGAGAACTAAGTCATGTGGAGCTGCATGTGTGGCCATCAGGACAATTGTCAGCAGGATGACTTTACACAAGACAGCCCAGAGCTGCTCCACGTTGGCTGGGACCCAGTGCCCATGACTGACATACGCTTCACAACACTCCAAGAATCGCATGGAGAGAGCTAGAATAAGGGAACTCCCTTTTACCTAGAAAAGGGTGCATGGCCATGACGCGCCTACTTTCTCTGTGATGCACCCTACATAGATGACCTGCTATGGCGGTGTCTGCCAGAGCCTGGGGGAGGCCTGTTTTCGTGAGGTGTCCTCACCATCACCACGATGCACGTTGATGAGGAAGACCTGTCCTCCAGACAGGTGCCCTGCAGGGTCCTGAGAACCAACCCTAGTGTCTCCATGCCCTGGCTCTCCTGCTCCGCTAGCACATAGGCCAGACCTGCAGAGCCATGGCTAATACCTAGCAAGCCTTGTCTTGAATGCTACTTGGGAATGCTGAGGAAGGGCTTCCTGTCACTCAGTCAACCACCATCTTGTTCCTGGGAACATACACCCGAGAGGACAAAGGACAGAGCAGTTCAGCATTTTAAAGAGCACTGGAGTCTTTTCTTTAAAACTCCCAATTTTAGCCTGGAGGTGGTGGCCCCAACTTTTATTTCCAGCATTTGGGAGGCAGAGGCAGGCGGATCTCTGAGATCAAGGCCAAACCCGTCTATACAGCAAACTTCCAGCCAGCCAGGGCTACATAAAACATGAATGACGATGGGGCAAGCTGATACAGCTCAGAGGAAGGGGCTTGCCTGGGGTATGTAAGGCCCTAAACTCAATACCCAGTACATAGGAATAAAAAAAATGTATGATTTTAAGCTAAGTATGTTGTTTATAACTGTATTGTCAGCACCCAGAAGGCTGAAGCAGGAGGATTCCAAATTCAAGGACAACTTGGGCTGTATATTAAAATTCAAAATAAGTAAGGCTATGGACATAGTTCAGTGATAGAGCATTTACCCAACACGCATGAAGCCCTGAGTACAATCCCTTGGGCACACACACACACACACACACACACACACACACACACACACACACAGCAGGGACAGGAGCATGAGGAAGAAGAGCCCACTCTGAGAGGAACACTGCTCCACCACAGCCTGGTAGGAAAACTTCCGAGTGTCCTACTCTGCAAGGAAAAGCATGACCACTTCCTTCCTGTGTGTCCTCGGGGCATGTGTGGGACTCTGGGCTGTTGACAATGTCACTGGCACAGGACTCACATACATACAGACCTAGAAATACTGTCTCAAGAGAGAGCTCCCCCAGAACTTCACTCGAGAGTATTAAAATCCATAAGCAAGCCACTGGCCACCAAGCAGGAAGACCCTCTGGACAAAGCATGCAGGAACTGGAGCGAACAGTAGAGTACAGTACACAGTTTTGACAGGACAGGTATGGGCAGGCATCCCCAGGCCTCCGCTGCAGTTTGGGACCACTGCCCAACAAGGCTCAACAGTCAAAGTGGATGCTGATTGGCTGTCTTGGCACAGGAAAATCCCAAACGAGAAAGCTGCTACATGGAGATGGAGATTGTCCCTCCTGAAATCTGGCTACTAACATTTGCATATGATGTATAATCAAGATGCTGGCTCCTCCCACACTGCTACAGCTAAGCACATTCTAAAGGGTCAGTCAGTCCAAGGAGGAGGACAGACTGTAAGAAAGTCCCAAGCTACAGTTGGACAAAACCACACAAGAACAGCTAGCTAACCACACCACCACTGCAACTTCAGGACATCAGTGATATCCCCGGCGGGCTAAATCGCTTACTCTTGAAGAAAGGTCCAAAGATACCAGTTCACTATATGGGTCTTCACCCACAGTACAGAAACCCACTTTGACGGCCACATGCTTCTCTCAGCCCCGGGTAGAAAGCAGTGGTAAGGATGTCCCAGGGAGGGCTGGGGGTGCAGGCCCACACACCCTCGGACGTCTGCTTGTTTCATGGACCACTGCAGCAGAGTGGAGAGCAGCTCTCTAGGCAGCAGCTCTCATTAGACAGCGCCTCCCCTCACAGCTCTCTAGTGCCCCAGGGCGGCCTCCTCAGTGGCATCAGGAGCACTGAGTTAGCAAGGGGCCGGGCAGGTTAGGAAGCTAGTTAGTCACCCGTCCCTAGGTTACAGGAAACGGGACTATGGACTAGGTTTACACAGCCAGGATGCTCAATCAGCATGCACACATGCCCTACGAGAGATCAGTCAGCGTTCACGGATTCCTAAAGACAACTACTGCAAGCAACACAGCTTCAGGATTAGCAGAAGTTAGGAACTTACAGAAAGCTTCCCTGATGCTTAATGTGCGGAAAGTGGAGGGTCTAGCGTGAGACAGGACAAGCCAGCAGGAGCTGTGGGGCGGGCCGGCAGTCCCCGAGTGCAGCCCCCGTGGATGTACTTACCCCATTCCACTCTACGCTCATACTCACTTCCTCCCCTCCGTCAGGGCCACTCTCGTACTTGACCACGTCCACGTTGAGACTCTCCCGGCTCCTCCGCTTCTCCATGTTCTCAGGGTCATTTAGCACTTCAGCCACTCTCTGTTTGTGAACAGTGTCAAGACCCTGTGAGCCAGGCAGGGGAGAACGGCGTGACCCGTTAGCACTTACGTCTCAGAAGACTTCTCAGACTGGGACAAAGAATCAAATTCCTTTACTTATTTATTGTTGTTATGACTGGAGGCATGCCTGCCACAGGGCCACGTGGAAGAGGTCACAGGTCATCACTGAGTTAGTCGGGTCTCCTTCCACCCTCATGTAGGTTTATGGGGAACAGAACTCGGGCTGGCAGAGCTGCAGAGCAAGCACCTTTATCCACCGAGCTATCTCATCTCACTGGCCCCAAAGATACCACTTCTTAAGTCACCAGGACAAACTCAGACCAGTGGCTCCTGGGGATAGGATTTGGGCTTTCTAGGGTCACAGGGAGGGGTGTGAGTTATGTATCACCAGAACTCAGGAGCATATACACAGGACTGTACTCCACATAAGCAAGCTGGCACAATGGCACACCTGTAATTTCAGCACTTAGAAAGCAGCCATAGGAGGATGACGAGTTCAAGGCCAGCCTGGCTGCATAAGGCCTGTATTTAAATCAAAACAACTGCCCAGCTGGGATGAAGGTGTGTGACCCCACACCCAGCTGGGATGAAGGTGTGTGACCCCGCACCCAGCTGGGATGAAGGTGTGTGACCCCGCACCCAGCTGGGATGAAGGTGTGTGACCCCACACCCAGCAAACCATGTGCTTTCGTTGTTTCTGTCCTTCTTTTGGGTCCATCTTTTGTTTTGTTTTGTCTTTGAGACGTAGTCTCTCTATGTAGTCCTGATTGGCCTAGAACTCCCTCTGTAGACCAGGCTGTCCACAAACTCAGAGATCCTCCTGCCTCTGCCACCAAAACCCTGGGATTAAAGGCTGGCACTACCACGCTAGACCCCAGACCCAGATATTTTTACATTTAAATTTTTTTATTTGTGTGTGTATATGTATGACCAGCCAGAGTTACAAAGCAAAACCCTGTCTCCAAAATAAATACATAGATAGATAGATAGATAGATAGATAGATAGATAGATAGATAGATAGATAGATAGATGATAGATAGATTGATAAATAGATAAGATAGATAAATGATAGATGATAGACAGACAGATAGATAGATGATAGATGGATAGATATATGATAGATGATTGATAGGTTAGGTAGATGATAGATAGATGGATGATAGATATAGATAACAGATGACAAATAGATAGATAGACAGACAGGCAGACAGACAGATCTTTTTTCCTGCAGTGCTTGGGATCAAGTCCCTGTGCATATGACAAGTGTTCCTCCAGAGCCTAAGCCAAAATCAAGCTTTCAACCACAGCCACACCAAAGGCCACCACAGTCCCAACAGAGCAGTCCGCCGAAGAGTCAAGCACACCTGCTTACGTGACCTCATGGCAGCTTCTTCCAGTGTTTCTGCAGCTTCAAACTTCCCCTGCCGTCGGTAAAGTGCTCCAAGGTTTTTCAAAGTGGTTGTGACAGTAGGGCTGCAAGAGTGCACAAGACACAGAACCATGGAGCGGGAGTCCCAGACGGCCACCAGCAGCCCGACGCAGCTGTGTGCCTAGTGAGAACATGCTAACTCCAGGGTCCAACGGGCACAGCCAGGCAGTGGTCTGGATCATGGTTTGCTCTGGTGCAGGACACTAAGGATGGTGCTACAACACTCTAAAAGATGTCTTCCACTCAAGCAGCCTGATGCTCAGCACTGTTAGCCCCTACAGCTCTCTACAGAAACCCCAAAGCATTCTCCCAGAGCCTGGCGACTCACAGACTCCTGGCACGGCCACAGAAGCATGTGGCCAGTCCACCTGGAGGTCAGCACGTTCCCCTGCAGGCAAAACTTGGCCTGTGCTTGTCGTACCGTGTCTCACCGGAGCCTCCTGACCTGACAGCTATGGTAGAGGACACTTTGTAAAGGAAACAAGGGCTGGGGGAGCAGGCGGGAGAGTGGCCACATTAGACAGAGAAGTCCTGCTAAGGTTGGGTCAAGAGCTGCACCATCATGAGGGCTGAGTGTGGGTCCCCAGTGCTTGCCTGAGAGCCAAGCATGGAGGTACACGCCTATAACCACAACACTAGAGGAGTGGAGGCAGGGGGGTGCCACTCCGTGGCCAGCCAGTCTAGCCAAAATGACATGCTGCAGGTTCAGGGAGAGACTCTGTCTCAAAAACTTACATGGAGTAATAAAAGATTTAAAAGTCAACGTTGCTCTGGCCTCCACACACAACAACACAGGCAAGTGCACCCGCACACACATGCACACATGTGCACATACACAAGCTAGCCTGGTATAATGGTGTGCCTGTGTAACCCTAGTACTCAGGAAGCTGAGACAAGAAGAACAAGAGCTTAAGTCAGCGTGGGTTACACAGCAAGACCCCATCACACAATAAAATAAAAAGTTAGAAATAACCTAGACTTGCTTTGGTTCATATTCTGAGAGGTATTTTCCTCTCGCTGATGACAGGCATTTATTTCCATTACAGAAGTAAGGGTGGCACCTGGCATGTCCCTCAGTCAAGTGCACATGAGAAGGAAAGATGAATTTCATCCACTGCAATGAGTGCAAGGGGACCCAAAGGAAGAATCTATGACAGACTGGGGTCTAAGTTTCCTGATATAGCTGAGTAGGAAGCTAAGACCAGGGAACCTCAGCAGGTTTCTAGGCCAGCAGCAGGCATGCGACACACGGAACAGTCCATAGCAGCAGCAGCAGCAGCAAGGGTGTGTCCACACCACCCTGCGCAGACACAGGGCTGGCCAGGCCACGTGTCTGAGTGCTGCACAGCTGCCCCCGGCTCAGGAAATGTCCCGTTCCCTCAGATGTCCGCAGATAGAGTGCTGATGGCCGCACCGCCCTGCTGTACTGAGTGCATGTGGACGTAATGAAGTCATCTCTTGACAAAACAGGTTTTTACTTTTTTTTTTTTTTCCTTTTTTTTTTTTTTTTTTTTTTTTTTTAGGCAGGGTCTCACTATGCAGCCCTAGATAGCCTGAAACTCCCTATATTAACCTCAAACTCACAAAGATCCTTCTGCATTTGCCTCTCACGTACTGGGATTAGAGGTATGTGTCACCATGCCTGGTTGCTTTGTTTAACTTTATTTTACTAATTATTACTATTATCATTAGCACGTGTAATACATGTGTGTAGGCACACATGAGCATACACCTCACGTGGAGGTCAGAGGATACTCCTGTGCTCATGTTAGCTCCCAGGATTAAACTCAAGTCATGGCTTTTACGGCAACCTCATTTGCCTGCTGAGCCATCTCACCAGCCCCATGGTCATGTTTTTAGCTAGAATTGGGGGAAACGGGACCATGTGACCTGACTGGTCCTTCCGTGTGTGGAGCTCGGCTGGCAGCCTCACCTGTCCACTTTGCAGGCTTTGTACCAGCCCCCGTACTCTCCGAAGGATGTCCCGTCCCTCTGCTTCCCCTAGGGCAACAGAGAAGGAATGAGTGAAGGCCGGCTGCAGGACGGCCCTCTGACGCCCCCACTGCAGCACGCCTTACTTTACACTCTTCTCTCTCTTCCGCGTGCATCCAGATGGGCTTGTTTTCATCTAGGAAGAAAGAACAGCCCTTTGTAAGGTGAAGAATAAGGAAACTGGAGCCCGATGTGATGGCACACACCTTTAATCCCAGCACTTGGGAAGCAGAGGCAAGCAGAAGGCTGAGTTCCAGGCTAGCCTGGTCTACAAAGGAGTTCCAGGACAGCCAAGGCTACATAGTAACCACCGAGCAGATGGCCTCTACCGCTGTCAGGGATTGCAAGAGTTGATCCTGTTTTCATATGAGCCTTCTCAGGAATTTTTTTTCTATTTTTTCATGTGTGTATACAGTATGATGTGCATGTGTGTGCATATGTATGTTTTGCATGTATGTGGTCACACATATGTGGGAGTGAGTGTGCACATGTGTGAACATGCACATGGAGGCCCCAGGCTGGTGTCTGGAGCCCTTCTACCACTCTTTCTGACTTATTCAATGAGACTAATTCAATCTTTCAACAAACCCAGAACTCACTGCTACAGCTTGTCTCTAGCCAGCCTGCTCTAGAGACTCTGTTTCTGCTTCTGAGGCTGCCACACCCGCCTGTCATCTCCATGTGGGGGGGGGGGATGGGAATCGCCACGTGGCAAGCACTGCGCCCCTCATCCTCTCCCTGGACTAACTCTGACAGGTCAGTCCACCCTGGAGGAAAGCCCTGCCCAGGCACCGGAAGGAGACAGCTATTAATGTCTCACACCGAGGATGTCAGATGAGGAATGCATCCTTACCGGACAGACGTGAGGCTCTGTAAAACATCCATACACATACAACTAATTTTTAAAATAATAAATGACTAATAAATGCTTAAGTGAAAGAAGACCACATGTGCGCATGTAGTAATTATCAGAAACTCCCTTTGGCTCCATCATCGTGTGAACTTTCCTGCCCTGCACACTGACAATTGCCATCTGAATGTTTCATGTGATACTTTGTAAAAGAAATGTTTAACACAAAAATGTTTTTGAGGGGCTGGAGAGATGGCTCAGCGGTTAAGAGCACTGACTGTTCTTCCAGAGGTCCTGAGTTCAATTCCCAGCACCCACATGGTGGCTCACAACCACTTGTATTGAGATCTGGTGCCCTCTTCTGGCGTGCAGGGACACATGCAGGCAGAACACTGTATACATAATAAATAAATCTTAAAAAGTGATACTTTAAAAAAAATGTTGTTGATTCAGCAATTTAAGTTTATTTATTTATAAATTTATGTATTTGTGTATATGGTGCTCTGTCTGCATGTCCATCTCCACACCAGAAGAGGGAATCTGATCCCATTATAGGTAGTTGTGAGCTGCCACATGAGTGCTGGGAATTGAACTCAGGACCTCTAAAAGAACAGCCAGTGCCCTTGACTGCTAAGTCATCTCTCAGACTTTGATTCAGCAATTTTCTTTCTATAAAATACGTAGTTCACTGCACGTCCTTCAGGGGCACGGGCAGAGGGGTAGCAGAGCCAGCGGGACTCCACCCGGCCTCCTGAGGCGCAGACTGGCACCAGCACACAACACTTTCTCCTCACACTGTGCCTTGAACACCTGTGGTGTCTGACGGGGTGTCAAGTGGGCGGGCCCAGTGGGGACTCTGCACTTGTCACCGGTCCCCAGGGTGTCAGCACACTAGACAGGACAAACGGCTCTAAGCAAAGATTCTGGAGCTGATGGCTTAGGCCATGTCTGAAGCAAGCCTGGGCTCTGTCGAAAGGCTCCATGAGAGGCCACGAGAGGAGGCAGCCTCCCGAGCTGCCGACAGGACCCAGGCACACTGCACTCAGGACCCCTTGCTAATGTTCATTCACTGAGAAACGAAGCTGCAAGCAAACTCCCAATGAAATGCTTTCTTTACAAACTGTCTGAGTCAGGGTCTCTTCACAGCAATGGGACAGTAACTAAGACAACATAAAATAATAACATCTTTGAAAAGGGGATGAGAATACTGTGGGGACTAGGGCATTACTGCCAATTTCAAGTTGGAAACCCCTCTTTTTAACACATACAATGAATACATTTCCTTAGAATACTCCTTACCGTCCACAGAACCAAACTCCCGTTCATGTGCACGGGTGAGAATCTCCTTGTACAGCGTTTCTGCTTGTTTGAACTTCCCTTGCTTCAGATAACAGGAGGCCTTCAAATAAAACACAGCACTCAATTCCTTCACTCACAAACACCACTGGATTTTTATCTGCAGGTGTCTCATGGCCCTCTGGAACATACCAGGTTATTCTTCGTCTTGGCCACATTGGGGTCATCGGGTCCTAGCTTTGTCTGGTAAATCTCCAGGGCCCTCTGGTAGTAATACTCCACCTCCTCATACTTGCCCTGGTTCTGGCACAGTAAGGCCAAGTTATTTAACTGCTTGGCAACATCCGGATGATCCTTTCCCAGCACCTGGGGTTAAAAACAGTGAATCAGAAACACCACCATCCACTCCACTGAGTGGTCTGCCTCCTGCAGGGGGCTCTTCTGAAGGCAGACTGGAAACCCTCACAGGACTCTCACCCCACATCACAACAGAGTGGCTGGAGTCTGACCTCAGCCAGAGGGAAGGGAAAGGGAAGGGTGCTACACTCACATCCTTAGCGCCTTTATTTTCGGGTGGGAAAACACATGCTGAAATAAGGTCTCATGATCGCCAGGCTGGGCTCAAACTCACTATGTAACCAGGGATGACCTAGAACTTCAGATTCTCCTGTCTCTGCCCCCCAAGTGCTGGGATGGCAGGCCTCAGCCACCATACCTGGCTGTTTGTTTTATTTTGTTTGTTTTGTTTGGAGGGGAGTGTGTGTGTGTGGGAGGGGGGTCCTCACTCTGTACTGCAGGCTAGCCTGGAACTCACTATTGAACCCAGGCTAGTTTTGAACTCTTGTCAGTCCTGACTCAGCCTCTTGGATGCTGGGATTACAGGTCTAAGTTTCCATACCCTTTAGCTGCTCTGTCTACTTCATGGCAGGTGCCACCATGGAGCTAAGGAAAGTTGGGTTCATGAAGACTTTTTGCATCACAGGAGTTAAATGCACCATCCCGGCTGTGTGCCCTTCTCCAGCCAGCCCCTTCACTATGGAATCATCACCCAGGACCTCAGTGGGGGCATCCCTACATCTAATGCCAAGGAGTCTTCCCATCTTCCCCTGGCTGCCTCATAAGCATACCTGCTTTCTTTTTTGGCAAGTCTCACTGCCAAAAATCATCTTGCTAATCCTTCCCTTGCCTAACCCTTCCCCTAGAATACAAACTCAGGAGTGCACGGGTTCTGTGTCAGAGCTAGACCAGAGTGAGTTCCAGGACAGTCAGGGCTACACAGAGAAACCCTGTCTCAAAAAACCAAAACCAAAACTGGTCAAGCACTGGTCTTGGCACTGTACTTTACTCCTGCACACTGTTAACGGACACTAGCTCTCCCTGTCTCTGAAACTATGAAGTCAGCGAGCCAAGATTCAGTTCAAACACAAAGCTTCCTGGAAAGCTGATTCAACACTCCAAGCCCCAGGCTGGAGGAGTCCCTGCTCCCTCCTCTCCTGTGGTTCCATCTGACATCCTGGGCCCTGAACAGTCAAGAGACTATGCTCCTGCTAAGCAAGAAGTTCTACATGACGCAGTTTAATACATTTCTTACCTTTCTACCTTCTTTCTCTCCCCCGCCCCCCCACCCCATGACAGGACTTTGCTGTTTTCTCCAGACTAGTATCAGGCTTCTGAATTTAATATAGAACTCAGACCACAGTGGTGTGCCAGGTGCCTACGGAACTGGCAGATCACCTTCCAGGTCTGCTAATCCTTGGCCCATCTGTGCTGACCCTGCTTCTAACCCCAGGCCACACAAATCTGACACTTCCATTTAATAAGTGTACAGGTGACTGAACAATAAAATATTATCTAAGCAGTCCGGAGAGATGGCTCAGTGGTTAAGAGCACTTGATGCTCTTGCAGAGGACCCAGGTTTCATTTTCTAGCATCCACATAGTAGTTCACAACCATCTATAACTTCAGTTCCAGGGGATCCCATGCCATCTTCTGACCTCTGAGGGTACTATACATGCATGTGGTGCATGGCTATACATGCAGGCAAAACACTCGCATATGAAATAAAGTGAATAAATCTAATAAATTGAAATATTATCTATATATTTGATAATCCTCGTCATATGGCTCAAAATTAATGATCACTCCCCAGGATCACTGATAAACAACTCAAGAAACACCAAGCTGGGGCTGGAGAGATGGCTCAGTGGTTAGGAACATCAGCTAGAGGACCTAGGTTTGGTTCCCAGCATCCACATGGCAGCTCCAAGGAATCTGGTGCCCTCTTCTGGCCTCAGGTGACAACAAGCACACATCCAGTATACATACGGGCTTGTAGGCAAAACACTCATACACACAGGATAAAAAGAAATGAATATTAAAAGGAAAGAAAAACACCAAGTTGAACTGTGAGATTCAGCCCCTCAGACTATTCACCCTGTCAAGGGCAGTGAACAGTGTCTGGGAACCTGTGACAAGTGCAGAGTCCTCACTGTGCCCTGGACTCGCTGTGTTGCTTGTCACAGGAGACAAGGCCCCGCCCACTTGACACCCCGTCAGACACCACAGGTGTTCAAGGCACAGTGTGAGGAGAAAGTGTTGTGTGCTGGTGCCAGTCTGCGCCTCAGGAGACTGAGTGCTGGTGCCCCTGAAGGACGTGCAGTGAACTACACAGTTATTTAAGATTTATTTATTGGTCTGAGTGTTTTGACTACATGTATGTCTCCACACCACATTCATACTTGGTGCCCACTGAAGCCAGATGAAAACTTTGGATTCCCCTAGAACTGGAGTTACAGACAACTGTGAGCCCATGCGGGTGCTGGGAATTGAACTTGAGTCTTCTGGAAGAGTAGCCAGTGCTCTTAACCGCTGATCCCTCTCTCCAACTCCAGTAAACTCACTCTTGTTTTAGAGACAGAGTCTCTCTCTATGTAGTCCTGACTGCCTAACTCTGTACACTAGGCTGTCCTGGAACTCACTTGGTAGCCCAGGCTGGCCTCGAACTCACGGAGATCCTCCTGCCTCTGCCTCCCGAGTGCTGGGATCACAGGCGTGCACCACCACCGCCCGGCTGTCAACTTATTCTTAAACTGAAATGTCTTTAATGACAAGTGCAACCGTCACTGAAATGCAGAGATGCTGCACTGACCACCTGCTACTCAGAACCTCCTTCTGGTCAACAGCAGAAGAGCAGGGCTACCCACGGAAGCTGCCCCCCTTAACACAACCTCAGTGGCAGGCTTCTGTCTTAGCTCTCTGCCTTTCCACATGACTTACTGTAGTAAGTGAACATAACAACATCACAGTGCTCAGTTCTCAAACCGTAAAATGACCACCTCCCGCAGAAAACTCCATTTCAGCCAACAGGAAACTCCGCTGCCTCATACCTTCTCTCTGATCTCCAAGGCTCGTTTACACAGCGGCTCAGCCTCCTTGTACTTCCCTCTTTTACCATACAGCACTGCGAGGTTGTTCAGGGTCGCTGCCACCTGCCAAGACAGAGGGCCACAATAAGCTGCTGAAGAGATGCCACAGGCAGGGGAGTCCCAGACCCGCCCACATGCATAGTGACACATTCATCACATCAGAGGGATTCACTGCACACATCTTTAATCCATCACTCTGGAGGCAGAGAGAGTTCCCAGGTCAACCAGAGCTACATTGTGAGACCAGGTCCTCAAATAAAATCAAATAAAAGAACAATTGCAAACATGATCAAATAATTCAAAGAGTTTAAAGATGACACAAATACCTGAATGAACCTTAAGAGGATGGGACACTACAAAACAGATTACTGAAGCGAAACAGAGCGACATGATCTTGATTTTTCAATTTTTCTCAAAGCCACAAAGCCAACCAGAACAGACCTCTGTGCGAATCTAACCAGACTATAAAAAGACAACATGAATTCTTGAGAACCGATCTAGAAAAGGACATGCGATTTGATTGTGGATCAAAGTGAAGTGAGCCAGTGATCTGAGGAGGTGACTTCACAGACCAGAGTGACCGGAGTGTTAGCATGTCACTACCTGAGCAGGCCCTACTGGTGCCATCTGGGACAAGGTGGCTCTCAGACCCTCCCTGTTGAACTCGACATTGGCATGAGCTGGACAAAAATGTATTGGGGAAAACAAAGTGTAAACGGCAGGAAGAGGCAGGGGTACACACCGCGGGGTGATCTCTGCCCAGGGTTTTCTCACGGATAGCCAGGGCGTCGTTCAGGAGATTGGCTGCATCTTTGTACTTGTTCTGATCCCTAAACCAAAACACATGTCAGTGTTCAGCTGGACGTCATTAAACCCACCCATCTGGTTAGTCAGCAAGCCACTTTTGATACTGAGGACTGAACCCCCAGCATTCAGGCATACTACGCATTTACACCCAGCCTGAACCTTTTTGAAATAATTTATCTTTATTTTATGTTCATTGGTGTTTTGCCTGCATGTATGTCTATGTAAGGGTGTCAGAAGCCCTGGAACTGGAGTTACAGACTGATGTGAGCTGCCATGTGGGTACTGGGAACTGAACCCAGGTCCTCTGGAAGAGCAGACAGTGCTCTTAACCACTGAGCTATCTCTCCAGCCCAGAGCTTGAATCTTTATAAAATGTAATTTTGAAACTCCCTGCATTGCTGACCTAGAGAGGCAGTCCAAAGCAGTAGACAGAGCCTATGTGTAGATCAGACAGAATCGATTCTCTGCCAGCAGCAGTCAACCAAAGCCAGAGGTTGGTAGAGACACATACCTGCCCCAGACCTGCTCAGTTAGGAATTCGGGGATCAGCCGAGCACAGTGAGACTGAAGCCTACCAGGAAATTCAGATAAAAAATGAAAAATCTGCCGGGCGGAGGTGGCGCATGCCTTTAATCCCAGCACTTGGGAAGCAGAGCCAGGCGGATCTCTATGAGTTTGGGGCCAGCCTGGTCTACAGAGCGAGATCCAGGACAGGCACCAAAGCTACACAGAGAAACTCTATCTTGAAAAACCAAAAAAAAAAGAAAAGAAAAGAAAAGAAAAAAAAAATTATGGCCAGGCAGTGAGGTGCACACTGTAATCCCAGCACTCAGGAGGCAGAGGCAGGCGGATCTCTGTGAGTTCAAGGCCAAGCTGGTCTACAGAGCGAGTTCCAGGACAGCCCAGGAAGTTACACAGAGAAACCCTATATTGAAAAACCAATTATGTATGTATGTGTGTGTGTGAGTGTGTGTGTGTGAGTGTGTGTGTGTGTGTGTGAGTGTGTACTCAAAGAAATACATATTAAAACAATACCTGACAACACCGACAGGAAACGAGAAACACCCAGCGCTGCCCACACAGAAGCACTGTGGCAGGGGCACAGGTGTACCACGCCCCTAAAAAGCAGTTGGGCAAAGTGTACTAAGAACCGCCAAAGGTTTAAATGAGAATCTTAGGAGATTATCCTAAGGGGGAAAACAATCCAAATTTTTGGACACCACTTAGGGACATTCATTGGTATATTAAAGTGTCAGAAAATGTACTGGAAAGACTCAGTGGTTAAGAGCACTTGCTCTTGCAGAGGACCCAGGTTTGGTTCCCAGCACCCACATGGCAGCTCACAACCATCTGTAACCTGTTCCAGGAGACCTGATGGCCTCCTCTGACCTCCAAGGGCACTGCACACACATGGTGCACAGATACATACAGGCAAAACACTCATACACATAAAACAAAATAGATTAAAAAAAGTCAAAAGTGGCTGAGTTGGTCAGTGCAGAGGGGTATTCGGGAAGCAGTGACCCAGTGGCTAATGGCAGCACCTCCTCTGGTCCTGTGAGACCCCCAGCCACCGCGCTGGCTGAATATTCTAGATTAACTGCTGGCTATATGAAGTGCATGGGAAGGCTGGAAAGCTGTCCCATAGATGTTTATGAAACACTCTGCAGAAAGCAGGCTGGTTCAAAGCTGCCTCTCAGAGAGTCTAGCGCAGTAACCCAAGGACTAGCCTGTACACCAGGGCCAGGATGTTGAGCATGGTGGCCACGTCGGGGTGGTCATGGCCCGAAGTCTTCTCCAGGTCCTCCAGGGCCTGCTTGCAGAGGGGTACCGCCACCTCGTAACGCCCCTGGGAAGCATACTGGATCACCAGGTTGTGGAGTGTGCGCAGCCTTGCCGGGATCTCATAGCCCCCCTGCTGGGCGGCGGCCGCAGCGCTGCTGTGTTGCTGCTGGACTGCAGAGAGAAGCGCATGGCAAGCGGTTAGGACAGCGCAGTTCACACCTCACCCCACACCCTAGTTCAAGTTAGTGCAGACCAGGAAACTCAGACTTTCCTGGGTAATTCCCGAGCAAGCCAAAAGAGAAACAGCCTCTCGGGAACAGCGCACTGCAGACTGACACCATGGGACTTCTCCAGCTGAGAGATCTAAGGAAAGGAAGCAGCTCTGATTTCTTTAACCTTGCAAATAAAGACCCACAGGTCTATGCACTGGTGTCTAGCCTCTATACTAACATCCCAACACACACTAACCACTTTAAAGGTTGGGGAAACAAGCCATCTCCCAGGTATGGTGGCGCACGCCTTTAAATGCCAGCACTCGGGAGGCAGAGGCAGATGGATCTCTATGAGTTCAAGGCCAGCCTGGACTACAGAGTGAGTTCCAGGAAAGGCGCAAAGCTTCACAGAGAAACCCTGTCTTGAAAAAAAAAAAAAAAGTCCCAGGCTAACCTGGGCTATCATAGTGAGATAGCAATCCCACAGGCTAAGTCCAGGCTCTGCAATCTATGACAAGAAAGTCCCCAGAGAGAAAGCAGCACGGTTATGCAGCTTGTCCAGTGGCACAGCCACACACGTGCAACTCACTTCCTTGTCCTGGGTCATCTTCGTCATTCGGGAAGAGATCATCCAGTGGTTCTTTGGCAGAATCAGAGTCTTTGTCCTCCTACAAGAGACCCAGAGCATCCTTCACTCCGCAGAACCCACATGCTACCTGGATAGCCTTAACATAAAATTTCTGCTTTCTATTTACTACAGACCAGACAAGATAGCCAGTTTTTGTTTTTGTTCTTATTTATTTATTTATTTGTTTTTTAGAATGAAATGTATGATCATCT
>CABHPQ010155355.1:0-11956 GCA_902168405.1 Peromyscus aztecus
GGGGGGGTACCTGAAGAGGTCAGAAGAGGACATCAGATTCCTGGGACCTGGAGTTACTGGTGATTTTATACCTTTTGATTTGGATGTTGGGAACAGAATTCAGGTCCTCTGAAAGAGCAGCAAGGACTCTTAATAGCTGAGCCATCTCTCCAGTCCATAGCTAGCTTGTTTTAAACCTGAAGACCTCCCCTGTATTGTTTTTGCGTTCATTAAGAACTCACTTATCTCTTGTCAAAACCAGTGCTGAGTTATTTAAAAGTGATACAAGCCATGTGTTGGTGAAGCCGAGCTCTCTCCCATTCATTAGACAAAACTGGTCTTCACACCATTAGTTAACTAGTGGGAAGAACAGCAAGAACCTTCTTTCTATGACTTGGTTCAGTACTTGGTATTACTTTAGGCAATCAGTCTGAAGGTTAGTTGCTTGGTAGAGACATGTGCGGAGTTTTGAAGATATCATGACCAATGCTTCTGCATAGACCCAAGGATTTAAACTCAATGAGTCTGGACAGAGAACCAGAAGTAAATATTTTATGAAAGCAATTAAAAACAAAAAAAAGGAAAATAAAACAAATACTCCAAGGTATTGATATAGATACTCTTATAATATTATAATAATATATTATATATGTAAAATAGCTCAGGTAATTGGTTCTTAATGTGTGGCCAACTGCATTAATATCTAACAATGTATTAGAAATACAAGTTCTTACCTTTGGCCGTAGGTCTCTGGGGATGAGGTGCAGCAATTCACAGCATGACAAGCGCTTGAGGGGCTTATGACATTCACTAGTGTTTGAAAAACATTGTGTTGGATCCTTTTACTCAGCATTGCTCCGATCTTGCCAATGTTAGAAGAGCTGTTAGAACAACAGAGTCAGACCCTGCCCCAGCCATCCCAGGTGAAAACCAAGATTTTATCAAGAACTTGAATAATTTTTATGTTTACTAGGCTTTAAGAAGTACTGTGTTGGAGGAAGAAATAAATTATTTGGAAAATTCTCACTAACCCCTTTCAAGATATATTAATCAAAGGCCAACAGCATGGCTCAGTGGACAAAACACTTTGCCGCGCAATCCCGATGACCCATGTTCAATTCCCAGAACCCGTAGTAGAAGTAAAAAAAAACTGATTGTCCAAAGCTGCCCTTTGAGCTCCACACGCATACTGTGGTGCACATACCTGTACACATATACACATCACACACCCTGTGATGACTGATTTTAGATATCAAGTTGCCACATCCTAGAATTCCCCAGGAAGGGTATTTTCTAGAGCAGTTTGGCCTGTGGGCATGTCTGTGGGGATTGTCTTGATTCTTAATGGAGGTGGGAAGATCCTCCTTGAATATGAGCAACATCATTTCATGGACTATGCTCTGAACTGTATGAAAGTGAAGAAAGCTAGCTGAGCAGAAGACAATCAAGGAAGAATGCCCCTCTTGTCTTTGTTCTCTTGAGGTGCTGGGATGAGTGCTTGAAGCTTGTCTTGACATCCCTGAAATGATGAGCTATGACGTAGTATTGTAAGCCAAATAAACTCTTTCCTTCCCTGCATTGTTTTGGACAGCGTACTTGTTACAGTAATATAAATGAAACTAGAAAAAAAATCACAACAGCACCAACAACAATAATCATGTAAAAATTAAAAAGATATATTAACCAAAGCAACTCTTGCTGGGATGATAGATAAGTACAGAAATGTGTGGTTTAACACAGGCAAATTTATTTCTTATTCAAATTAAAGTCTAATTGGTAGTAATAGTGCTGTGTTCTACAGTCATGGCTTCACAGGCTGTTACTTTCAACATGGCCCCTGAGAGTGATCCTGAACATCAGCATCCTGTTGAGAAAAGGGCTTCGAGCAGGGAGAGAGAATCCCCTCTGACATATCCTCAGCCCTGGCCTTGCAGTGGTACATACGATTTTCTCCTATAGCTATTGATCAGACTTCATCCACATAGTCCCTCATGGATACATTGAAGCCAAATAGAAAATAATCCCAGGCTAGGCACCTGTCATTGTAAAACAACAATGCACCACGCAAAGAAATTAATGTTAGTTGCCAGTTCCTGACTTTTATGTCACTTGGGTATAAGATGACCAATAAAAGATCACTCTTATTCAGGATATCCTACATTCAGGGCCCTAATTCCTTGTAATTACTTACTCACATTTTTGTAAAGATTGTATAAGCTTCCCCCAATTTTCAGTGTGCTCAGGCATCAGTATCAGAAGCTAAACACCACAGAGCTTCAGATTCAATGGCAGCAGGTGGAATGTAAAATAGATGCAAGTACAAAGGAAAGAGGTGGCTAGAGAGTGAACTAATATTAATTAAAAATTTGCATTTAAAAGGCAAAGTCCATCTCATTTGTATTTTTAGATATAAAAAAATAAGGATCTTACAATCAATAATATTCATAAGGGGAAATGAATCCCCAAAAGGTTAAAATTTTTTTTATAGGATCACATAATTAGTGGGTGGGAGGATTTAAAGAAAATATTTTATTTTGATTTTAAATTCGTGCCTTTTTATGGGTTTGACATATGCATGAGTGCAGTGTTCAAGGAGGCCAGAAGAGGGTGTGAGACACCCCCACCCCCACCCCACCACCAAGCTGGAGTTACAGGTAATGGAGGGCTACACAACTTGAGTGCTGGTAAGTGAACTCAGAGCTGTACATGCTCCTAATGTCGGAGCCTTCAACCCTGGATCTGAAACTTTATCTACAGATATACCGTCCTCATACAACATGACACAGTTGTGATGGATTGTCTCTAGGAACCTCGATTCTCATCCTCTATCCTCAATCACTTTCCATCCCAGAAACGTTTCTTATAATCTTCTGACAAAATGATATTCAATTGCTTTGGAATAATCACCCTTAAGAATTATTTCACCGAAGGTACCGAATATCTTTGGATACATATTCCTATTTTATTTATATATATTTTATTGTTGTATTAGTCTTGCAAGGTAGGGTAAGCTACCCTCAAATTTTCAGTCCTTCTGCCTAAGAATCCCAAGTGCTTAGGTTGTAACTGGGTGCCACCATACTCAGATCAGAGTATTCTCTTTATGAACTTCTAGGTCTAATGGTATAAAAGAGTCTTATAAATGAGATGCAAATGTCAGAAGGCCATGCACTGTTGATGTAATGTCTGAACGTCACGAATCCAGCTAGATGACTCACCCTGTCCTGTGTGTCTAACACAGCATTGGAGGTTCCAGTGTCTGCAGCATGCTCAATATGAAATATTCCACTTTGCATGTTATACAAATCTTAAAATGATGTATGCTGTGAAAGATAGTTGAGGCTATGGGAGAGAATAGGTAGGTAGGAACCACCCTGAGTGATGAATCACTGCTTAAATGCTATTCCATTAATTCGAATGACATTTTGACAATAGCATGCTGTCAGTCCAATGGTTTGACCTGTACAACAACCTCTAATTATTACTAATTAAATAATTAATTATTCATAGAAGTGCATGCCATTAGCATAGCAGAGATGTGTTGGAATATGAGTTATATGAGGTTTATGAATCTTCAGAAAATAGATTCTTTAATAAATTAATAAAGGGGCTCTGGGGTTTCATTAAAAGGTGGCTGGAGGGTGTGCTTGCCTGTTTCCAGGGAGACCACAGGTGGTTCGCTGCTTTTTTTTTTTAAGTTAAACTTGTTTGGGCTAGATGATTTTTTTCGCCCTTTTCTCACTGCTCTGTCCTCAGGCAGAGAACGGAACATTTTAATGAAACCCCTGTTGTCTTCATATCACTTTGATCCCCCTGTGTTCTCTCCAGTCTACACATTGGCCAGGCGGATGAAGGGTTTCAGATTTTCCCTCCAGTATTAAAAACTGTGGCATGCCCTCCATGAATAAACAACATGGCAGTGGATACTCAGTGAAAGAGAAAGGCAGAGCAAACAAAGGCATGAAGGGAAATGCATAAATTCAAATGACACTAGCCTCATTTACGCACTTAATTACCCTGACTCCTGACTCTGTTAGCCACTGCGATTATTTTTCCAGTTAAGCCTGGTTTCAAGAAATTGGAAAAAATAGGCTCATCCATTTATTCCTCCTCAAGAATCTCTTTGCCACATGGAGCTCCGCGTCTTCGTTATCTCGCCCTAATAATGATCATGGCGATATTAGTATCTCCCAGCACTGCTCACTAAATAGTGATAAAAATAGTAATATTAATGTTTTCTAACATCCATTTTTGATGCTCTGAGGCGCATTATAAATTCGGTCTTTGTTTAAGCAGTGGGGAGCCCACAAAATATCATTATAGTTATCATTAGAACTCAAGGGCACTCCCCAGAAACTGAAACCTAGCCCAGGCTGTGCCAGCAAGCATTCCCGGGCCACAGGAGGAACAAAACTGAAAAAAAAATCAATTTTTCAAATACCATTTCAACATTTGACCTAGTCAGGCAGAGTGGTTTTTTCCTTTTTCTTATTTTGTTTTCCTCCTCTTTTCCATTATGTTTCTATCCTCTCCCCTCCCCCCTTATTTTCCTTCACTTGATTATCTTTTCCCGAAAAGATAGAGTAGTTCTGTTTCTTATTTTCTAAACCTGGTCATCTCAATCAACCCTTTAAAGTCAGTAGGATATATCTCATTTCTTTCTTTTTTTTCGTGATGGATAAGACCTTTTTTTTTTTTTTTCGTTTTACATACAGATTCCCCTCTCTTCTCTCTTCCCACCTCCCAGCCTCCCCACCCCTGCAACCCATCCCCATTCCCTCCTCTGACAAGGTAAGGCCTCCCATGGGGAGTCAGCTTAGCCTGGTACATTCAGTTGAGGCAAGTCCAAGCCCCATCCCCTGCCCCACCATTGGTAGTGGGCTCCAAAAAGCCAATTCATGCACTAGGGATGGATCCTGATCCCACTGCTATGGGGTCCTTAAGCAGATCAAGCTACAAAACTGTCTTACTTATGCAGAGGGCCTAGTCCAGTCCTATAAAGGCTCCACAGCTGTTGGTCTAAAGTTCATGAGTTCCTACTAGCCTGGTTTGGTTGTCTCTGTAGGTTTCCTCATCATGAACTTGATGCCCCTTGCTCAAAGAATCCCTCTTCTCTCTCTTTGACTGGACTCCTGGAGCTCAACCTGGTGCTTAGCCGTGGTTCTCTGCATCTGCTTCCATCAGTTACTGGAGAAAGGCTCTATGATGACAATTAGGTGTTCACCAATATGATTACTGGGGTAAGCCAGTTCAGGCACCTTCTCCACTATTGCTAGTAGTCTTAGCTGGGGTCATCCTTGTGGATTCCTGGGAACTTCCCTAACACCCGGTTTCTCCCTATCCCCATGATGTCTCCCTCTATCATGGTATCTCTTTCATTGCTCTCCCATCCTGTCCCTGTTCCAGCTCAACCATTCTGTTTCCTTATGTTCTCATCCATTTCTAAACTCCCGTTCTCTCTTCTCTTTTCTTTCAAAGAAGGGAAAGACATTCAGAGGGAGCAACAGCGCAGTCTTTTTATAGCCCGGTGGACTAAGCCACTCTTCACCCAGCTAATGTTTCAGAGAGACTTGAATGGGAGTCCCTCCCATGCCTATACTTGGGAAGGCCAAAAAGGATTCGCTGGGCACACTTTCATGACTTATTGGGTCTGCGAAATGGAAGCAAAACTTTTTTCTGGCAACATGTGAAAGAAAATATTAAGCGACAGACTTCAGTTTCCGCCATTTCCTTTTGCCAGAGGGAACCAACCAGGTGTGAATGTTTGCTTGGCCCCATGACACGTCTCGTGGCTGTCAGTCTCGGGATCTCTTTGCACAGTTGGGACTTGGTGTTAGCAGACCTGGCCTTCATTCAGCATGAGCAGCTTTCCCCTTCCTCAGTTTTTCTCTGACTTTGGTGTTTTGAATTTGACTTTCTCTTTTTAATACGTCTCCCTTCTCACCACAGCTCCTCCATTCTCTCCCTCTTCTCAGCCCAGTTCTCCCACACTCTTTCCTTTCTCATCCCAGCTCCTCCATTCTCTCTCCCTTCTCACCCCAGCTCGTCCATTCTCTGTTCTCTGGTCTCTCATCCCTACCACTTCTCTGCCATTCCTCAGCTCAGTGCTTTTTTAAAAGCTGTCTACTATGTGGTCAATTATGTTTTCCTTGTTCTTAAACTGGCAAAATGTAGACATAGTGTCGTTGTTACTTTCTAACATTCAATAAGTATTCAAACTGGAACATTCAAGCAAGAGGGTAAAAATAAATACATAATGAATAAAAATAAAAATTTTGAGCTAATAAAATTAATTACTAACACAAATGGATGTTTACTAATTATAGTCAAGGAATAAGAAACATTTCAGGAAAATATTATTAACCTCACAGATATCCAGGGCTCCACCTTCTTTCCTTAAAAAAAAAATAATAAGTTCACAAAAGATTAAAGCCTTAATTGAACACATACTTTATTTCTGTATTTAGTTTTCACAAACGACATTCTTTTAATGTAAAACTGACATTCTGGCATCACTCACATGCCCATCAGGGTTGGATAATCAACAACAGTTTATAATAACATTGACCAGAATAATTAATAAAGTATGAAGCTCAAGGGGAAAAAAAAGTGTGTTGGTCCAAACAGAAGGAGGGGATATTCCTTTCTATATGCGATACGTGAAGGTTTAAAGTTCATTCAACTTTCTCTAGTTTTCCGTTAAAGGAAGAAACAGTGTTCGATTGTTTGTCATGATTTTGCCTACACTATCAGTTTTGTTTTCCTACCTTTCCTGCACCCTTTTTTCTTTTTCAATTATAGTTTCACTAGCTGAGGTTTGCTCTGCAAGTTTACTGGCTTTTAAAAGACACACATTTAATGCCAAGTTCAAGATGATGACATCAGGAGAGAAATGTGAGAGTTCTGTGTGATTCTAATAATTATTCATGTTCTTAACGAATGGTAATTGTCCGTTAGTGCTAGCTCTGTTAGAAAGAAAGAAAGAAAGAAAGAAAGAAAGAAAGAAAGAAAGAAAGAAAAGAACGTGGATATAGGTAGACCCTCTGATCTCCTGGAATTCCTTCCAAAAGCCATCATTAACTTATCTCCTTATTGGGAGATACTGTACGCCCACTAGATATGTGTTTTCCAAAATCAAGAGAATGAGTACTAAGTGCAATTTGCTTCCACAATGGGTAGACAACACAAAGTGAATTTCTGGAAGTATAGTTTTTGATTATGTAAGCAAGGTGCTTGTATTAATCAGGTGAACTCATAATAGTCTTCCATTCATTATTTAGAATCTATCCAGTGCTATGAAAAAAATCAGTCTGGATCATACTTGCAAATTTAGAAAATAGAAACAGAAACAGAAGTGAAAGCCTACTTGTGAAATTTATGATTGCCTTTTTGTCAATTTCTGGAAAGAAGTGAAAAGGATTCTTGTAGGGATTGCATTGAGTTTGTATATTGCTTTAGGTATTTGGCCCTTTTCACATTAATAATGCTACCAATTAGTGCATGTAGGAGGTCCTTCCATCTTGTGGTATCTCCTTCAATTTCCAGTGTCTTAAAGTTTTCATTGTACAACTCTTTAAATTTCTTGGTTGAATTTATTCCAAGATATTTTTTTTGAGGCTGTTGTGAATGGTATGGCTCCTTATTTTCTTTTTTAGTATTGTTGCTTATATTGAAAGACTACTGGTTTGTGTGTGCTAAGTTTATATCCTGATACTTTGCTGATTTTTTTTTTTTATCAGTGTGGAAGTTTTCCAGTGAAGTCTTCCAGGTCTTTTACATGTAGAATTATTTCTTCTGCAAATAGGGATACATTGACTTCTTTCTTTCCTGTTTGTAGTTTTATTGTTCTAGCTAAGACTTCAATTATTATATTAAACATGGGAGGAAAGGGAAAGGTACAAAGTGAAAAAGAATTAGTAAAAGGAAGGAACGAAGGAAAGAAGGGAAAAAGGAAGGAAGGTTTAGAATTATCAGAAGCATATTATAAACTCATGAAAGGCCTTAAGACTCATTTTCAATTTTAGTCACTAACAAATTTTTAAAGAATATTCATCTTACTATGAAACCCAAAACTCTGAAATGCTAGAAGAAAATATAGACAATATCTTACTAGATACAAGTATAGGAAAAGATTTTCTGAATATGACCCTGTTTTCCCAGGAACTTAGGCCAGCAACTGATGAGTGAGACCTCACAAAATTAAAACTTGTCTGTAAAGCTGAAGAAATAATCAATTGACTGAAGAAGCAGCTCACAGAGTAGAAGAGTTTCTTTGCCAGCTATATATCTGAAAGAGGACTTAATATCTAGAATAACAACAACCCCCCCATGCAAAAAAACAGAAAGAGTTAAAAAAAGAGAGAAAGAAAAGAAAAAAGAAAGAAAGGAAATCAGATGGCCTATTTAAAAAACAAGCTACAGATCTGAACTGAAATAAGCAATAAAAATGACTAAGAAATGTCTAAAAATTGTTTACCTTTAGCACTTAGGGAAATCTGAATCTAAACACCTCGAGATTTTATCTTACCCCAGTCTGAATGGTTAAGATTGACAAAGAAGCCTGCAACAAATACTGAAAATACTGAAGTGGACAGGAGGGAAGGGAGATCCTGGTTCACTGTGTGTCAGAACCCAAACTGAAACAGCCACCCTGATGTCAGTGTGGAGAACTCCCAAAATCTAGGTAAATATGACCCACTCCATGGCATGTGCTCCAAGGACTTGACATCTTCCTCCCTAGATACTTGCCCCAGCATCAAAGCTGAACAAGGCATCTCACCATAGGGAATAGGTTCCAAAGAGGCAGCTCATGCCTGAGGGATAGGTCCTGACCTCGCTGCTAGGAGCCCTACAAAAGACAAAACAACACAACTGTCTCCCAAATGCAGAGGTCCTAGGTGGGTCCCATGCTGGCTCCCTAGCTCTCTGTCCAGAGTTCGTGAGCTCCCACAAGCTCAGATCAGTTGTCTCTATGAGTTTTCCCATCATGATCTTGATGCCCTGCTGCTCATATAATCCCTCCACCCTCTCTACAAATGTACTCCCAAAGCTCAACCCAGTGCTTGGCTGTGGATCTCTTTAGCTGCTTCCCTCAAGTACTGGATGACAGCTCTATGATGAGAATTAGGGTAGTCACCAATCTGATTACAGGGGAAGACCAGTTCAGGCACCCTCTCACTCTTGCTAGGAGTCTTAGGTGGGGTAATTCTTGTGGATTCCTGGGATTTTCGCTGGCATCAGGTTTCTCCCTAACCCCTTAACATCCCCCCTCTATCAAGATATCTCTTTTATTACTCTCCCCCTCTGTCCCACTCCCAACTCAACCATCCTGATCCTTCCATGTCCCCATTCCCTCCCTTCTACTCACCCCTCTCCCGCCCCCAGTTTACCCAGGACATCTCATCTATTTCATCCTCCCAGGAGAGCCATGCATCCCTCTTAGAATTCTCCTTGTTAGCTAGCTTCTCTGGGGCTGAGAATTGTAGTCTGGTTATCCACTGTTTTACATCTAGTATCCACTTGTGAGTGAATACATATCGTGTTTGTCTCTCTGGGTCTGAGTTACCTCACTTAAGATGTTTTTTTCTAGTTCCATCCATTTGCCTGCAAATTTCATGATGTCATTGTTTTTTCCACTGAGTAATACTCCGTTGTGTAGCTATACCACATTTTCTTTATCCATTCTTTGGTTGTGGGTCATCTAGGTTGTTTCCAGGTTCTGGCCATTATGAATAATGGTGCTATGAATATAATTGTGCAAGTGTCCTTGTGGTATGATTGAGCATTCTTTGGGTATATGCTCAAGAGTGGTATTGCTGTGTCTTGAGGCAGATTGATTACCAATTTTCTGAGGAGCCACCACACTGATTTCCAAAGTGGCTATACAAGCCTGTGCTCCCACCAGCAATGGAGGAGTGCCTCCAGACTGTGCCCACCCCTGCCACCCACTGGATGCTGTCCCACCGAGACCCACTCTGTCACCCAACCCCAAGCAACTGAACATCCTCTCCGTGGTCAGCCCTTGCCTGCAACCCCAGCAGCCTACACAGGAACAGGCACAAATCAGACCAGTTGGAAAAAACACATGAATGGCTGACCTCTTAGCTGGACTGCCCCAAAGTCCACACCCTAGCTGAACCCCAGGGCTCATTCTGTGCCCCTCTCCCTCCCATCCCAGCAATATCTCACCTGCCTGCAGGCTGGTGAGGACTCCTGTGATGAAATCTTGAACTGTGAGTATATAACCTAGAGTAACCATAGAAACCGGGAAAGGAAAAAGGTACCGTGATGGCAGAGGGCAATTCTAGGGATGTGAATAGCAGGATACACATGTGATAAGAAGGAAGGGGCAAATGGAAAAATGGAGGGAGTGCTTTAATTGAGCGTAGGTGGGAGATCATTACAAAAGGAGGGAGGAAGGAAAATTACACTAAGGATGTTTGAAAAACCCATAAGAAATCATCTTGTTTTTTATTTAGCCAAAATTACATATAAGTAAAAATATATATAACCACAATATTAGTAGGCTAACTTAGCACAAATATATTCACACACACACACACACACACACACACACACACACACACACAAAGTTACACTATTTGGCTGACAAATACTTCCCCTTGACCAGAGCCATTATTTATCTAACAAAAAGCCTAATACCAGACATGTGAAACCTTTCAAGTTGTTGGTTAGGGGAGTCCAAGAGATTTCCGAAAGAGTATAAGCTATTGCTATTGTCATTCGTTGCCTCCCAAAGGTTGAAGCTAAGTGCCTATTGATGAAGATACCATCATTTCAGATACAAGACTCAGAGGACCTGAGACAGATCTGAATTGAAACCCTTCTCCCTAAGACCTAGCCTTCATTGTACCAGAAGGTGCTATGCAAGCTTCCAAGGGATGGAAGAAACCAATAATCATATCTAGTTGTGAAAGTGAACCACAACACTGACCACCAAAGCAAGATATCCTAAGAGTGCAGTAGTGGCACTCACATCTTGGTGCTAACCAACGTCTATTAAATTGGATTCAAGGCTAGTTTAATAAGAAGGAAATAGTCAGGTGGTGGTGGTGCACGCCTTTAATCCCAGCACTCGGGAGGCAGAGGCAGGCGGATCTCTGTGAGTTCGAGGCCAGCCTGGTCTACAGAGTGAGTCCCAGGAAAGGTGCAAAGCTACACAGAGAAACCCTGTCATGAAAAACCAAAAAAAAAAAAAAAAGGAAATAATGTCTGGTACTGGAAACCTAGTCAACTTCCTAAGTTAATGAGGAGTGAAGAACTAGTGAGGTCATGGATCTCAGAAGAGTATCTATTACTATTACTTACTACTACTTTAGTAAACCAACATAATTCCAACTGCTTTCTAAACACTTATCCTTTAACCCATATTTTAAGGTTAGCTCTTGCCCCTCATCAAACAAACTTCTTTTTGCAACAGATGAGAACGATTACAAATATACAAAAAATATATATACAAATAAACAAAATACAGAGAACAACTGATAGTGGGGAGCCCAGCTCCAATTGATACATCTACAATATAATTCCTGGACCTAATTCTCAGGGAACATCATAGAAGTGGAGTTCAGAAAGATTTTAAGAGTCAGAAGACCAGGAAATTTGCCGTAAGATTGTGTGCCGTAGAAATGACAGGGAAGCTTCACCCATGATACCTCAACAATATGGCTGCCTATGCCAGACTTGAACAAGCACAACACCAGCAGACATACTAACATGGGAGGGGGAAATCTCACAAGGTCCACCCCTAAACAAAGAAATATAGGCAACCAAATATGAGTCTTCTCCAAAGATGAGCCTCCTAATTGCTTACCCAATACCAATTTGTCAGTCTTGAAATTACATACATATAAGTAATACCAAGTGGCCTGACTTAGCTGACCAAGTTGTATTCATATATTTATGATCTCTCTCTCTCTCTCTCTCTCTCTCTCTCTCTCTCTCTCTCTCTCTCTCT